>JARQOC010000003.1:288845893-288878599 GCA_033576535.1 Allobates femoralis | reverse complement strand
TAGTGGGGGACCACCACTGCTGCAGATACTCCGGGATGATGGATAGCAGTGAGATGGCGCTCTCCATGGGTTAAAGTTAAAGCCAATCCTGGGGCGTGTATATAGTCTATGTGTGGATGCAGGGCGCCTGCACAAGGGAATAGACAGACTCACTGTTTGTAGGTTTCTAAGTCAGATGCCAGGCATTCTGAGGCGCCCCAGGCCATGGGGTACTCAGGAACCGGATGGCTGCTGCTGTCACTGGGAAGTCATGGGGTCGTGACCCGATCCTGTGGCCTGGGCGTCAGTTGAAAAAGGGGATATGGAGGTTGTTGTGACGCCACCCATGGTATGTGGTTAGTGGGGACCACCACTGCTGCAGAACCTCCGGGGATGATGGATAGCAGCTGAGATGGCTCTCCATGGGTAAAGCCAATCCCTGGGGCAGTGTAAATAGTCTATGTGTGGGATGCAGGGCGACGGGCACAAGGAATAGACAGACTCACTGTTTTGTAGTTTTCTAAGTCCTTTAATGGAGCAGTTGGTAAAAGCTGTCCACGGAGTCTTGAGAGCAACTTGGGGTTATTCTCACTCGACCTTGGTCTTTGGCTCCCTTTCTGCGCTTGCAATTTGCTCCTGTTGCTGCTTAAGCTTGGCCCTGTGAGGTATCGGTATGACAGGCAGCTTGAGTCCTTTACTTATGCCCTGTACCAGGGTGTCAGTGTCTCTGAACTCTCTCTCCATTGCTGTGTCTGTGGGTAGTGTGATTGGGAATCTGGAACTCCCACTGTGCGGTATTGACTGCTGGGATGTGTGACCCTGCACAGTCTCGGACTCAGCTGTCCGTTCTATGCGCCTTTTCTCTGGGGTGAACACGGAGTTGCTCAGCCTCCCAGGTGTGTTCCTCCTCCTTTCCTCAGACCCTAGCCGTAGGCCTGGAACTCAGCTAGCGACTCTGGAATGAGCTTAGCACAGCTCTTTTACACCCAGGTCCTCTTAACAGTCCTCCCAAGAACTGAACTAACTTGCTCCTCCCCAGACCAGAATATATAGGGGAGCTCACCCTGAACTCGGGCTTACTCTTCCCCTTCTGGCCTGGAGGTGTTGGTGTTGTGTGTGTGTGTTACCTCATGAGCATACCCTTTGTTGCTCTCTTGTGACACCATCACCCGGGGCAGTGATGACACAGTGGCACTTTGACCCAGGGGTGCCACAATGCCAGTGTAAGGTGGCTTATAAGCCATGCAATGTTTCTCTTGGAAATTAAATATACAAATTACCTCTTCAGATAAGAAAAGGACTTAGCAATGCTAAAAGTCAATTTTGACTATTTATTGAGCCTTGCTATATGACTAAGAAAAAAAAGGCCAACAAGAATCTCAAACAAGTTATTAAAATCAATTAATGAGGGAAAAAACCCAAAACACTGCGTGTGGAAATTGAGATTTTGGTTTGGCTTTTATCCTAAGTCATATGGCAAGGCATGTTAAAGGGTTAACATTGACTTTTATGATTGCTCGTTTTAATAGGTGACAATAGAGTTCACTCTCCACAAGTAATAATGTTACCTCTTGTACATCTAAGTGTACCTTTACACACAGGGATATATTGCTTACAATTCACTGGTTGCAGTGAAATCATGGACACATTATTCCATTTGTACATGGCAACAAAATGGAACAATGTGTCCATGATTTCACTGCAACCAGTGAGTTGCAAGCAATTTATCTCTGTGTGTAAAGGTACCTTAAGAGAAATATTTCTCCTAACATGCAGTGTAAGGAATCAGAACCTTTATTTAAACACATCATAATTGTGCTCAGCCTTAAATGCACAATATTCCCTGTTCACATTTTATTCACATCACCAATATTTAATAAGCTGTCTGTGGGGTATATCCCACTCCCTACATTATGCATAAGAGAGCTGTTAGTACCCGACTGGCCATGTTGAACAGATTGATTCTCTTGTAGCATATATACCGCCTTATGCTCAAAGAGCTGTTGGAGGCTGTATGTCTTTGTAGTATGTATAGGATTCTAAATAGTATCGTTGTGGTTCCACTTTTTAGTATACCCTCTTATAAGAAACTAGAAATAGGCCAGATGCTATTGCATCAGGAGGACAGTCTTTGTGCCTGTGTCCCCTTGTGCGCGCTTTCCTGTCTGTGCTGTCTCTTTCCCTGTGCTCTCTGTCTTGTGCCTTTCTCTCTGCTCTGTGTGCTCTCAGCCCCTGTGTGTGATGTCTCTCCCTGTGTGCGCTGTCTCTCCCCATGACTCTGCCTCCCCCTGTGCCTCTGCCTCCCCTCTGCATTCTGCCTCCCCTGTGACTTCTGTGTCCCCTGTGCCTTCTCCCTCCTCTGTTCCATCTGCTCCTGTGTGCCTGCCTCCCATCACTGAGCCACCATACAGTGCTAACCACTGAGCTACTGTAGAGTGCAGACCACTGAGCCACCATACAGTGCTAACTACTGAGCCATTGTACCATGCTAACCACTAATCCACCTTATACAGTGCTAACCACTGAGCCACCGCACAGAGATAACCACTGAGCCACCATACAGTGCTAACCACTTAGCTGCCATACAGTGCTAACCACTGAGCCACCGCACAGTGCTAACCACTGAGCCACCGCACAGTTCTAAGCACTGGACCACCGCACAGTTCTAACCACTGAACCACATTGCTAACCACTGAGCCACCATATACAGTGCTAGCCACTGAGCCACCATACAGTGCTACCCACTGAGCTACTGTAGAGTGCAGACCACTGAGCTACTGTATAGAGCTAACTACTGAGCCACCATATACAGTGCTAACCACTGATCCACCATACAGTGATAACCACTGAGCCACTGCACAGTGCTAACCACTGAGCCACCGCACACAGTTAAAACCACTGAACCACTGTACAGTGCTAAGCATGGAGCCACCGTACATTGCTAACCACTGAGCCACCATATACAGTGCTAACCTCTGAGCCACAATACAATGCTAACCACTGAGCTACTGTAGAGTACAGACCACTGAGCCACCATACAGTGCTGACTACTGAGCCACTGTACAGTGCTAACCACTGAGCCACCATATACAGTGCTAAGCACTGAGCCACCGCACAGAGCTAACCATTGAGCCACCACACAGTTCTAACCATTGAGCCACCGCACAGTTCAAAGCACTGAACCAGTGCACAGTTCTAACCACGGAGCCACCGTACATTGCTAACCACTGACCACCATATACAGTGCTAACCACTGAGCCACTGCGCAGTTCTAACCACTCAGCCACCACACAGTTCTAACCACGCAGCCACTGTACATTGCTAACCACTGAGACACCATATACTGTGCTAACCACTGAGCCATCATGCAGTGCTAACCTCTGAGCCACCATACAGTGCTAACCACTGAGCCACCATACAGTGTTAACCACTGAGCCACCATACAGTGCTAACCACTGAGCCACCATATACAGTGCTAACCACTGAGTCATCATACAGTGCCAACCACTGAGCAACCATACAGTGCTAACTACTGAGCCACCATATACAGTGCTAACCACTGAGCCACCATACAGTGCTAACCACTGAGCCACCTAAACACTGAGCCACCATATACAGTGCTAACAACTGAGCCACCACATACAGTGCTAACCACTGAGACACCATATACTGTGCTAACCACTGAGCCATCATGCAGTGCTAACCTCTGAGCCACCATACAGTGCTAACCACTGAGCCACCATACAGTGCTAACCACTGAGCCACCATACAGTGCTAACCACTGAGCCACCATATACAGTGCTAACCACTGAGTCATCATACAGTGCCAACCACTGAGCAACCATACAAGTGCTAACTACTGAGCCACAATATACAGTGCTAACCACTGAGCCACCATACAGTGCTAACCACTGAGCCACCTAAACACTGAGCCACCATATACAGTGCTAACCACTGAGCCACCACATACAGTGCTAACCACTGAGCCACAATATAGAGTGCTAACCACTGAGCCACTTGCAGTGCTAACCACTGAGCCGCCATACAGTGCTAACCACTGGGCCACCACATACAATGCTAACCACTGAGCCACCATATACAGTGCTAACCACTGAGCCACCATACAGTGCTACCCACTGGGCCACCATATACAATGCTAACCACTGAGTCACCATACAGTGCTAACCACTGAGTCACCATACTGTGCTAACCACTGAGCCACCATACCATGCTAACCACTGAGCCACCTAAACACTGAGCCACCATACAGTGCTAACCACTGAACCACCATGCAGTGCTAACCACTGAGCCACCATATACAGTGCTAACCACTGAACCACCATACAGTGCTAACCACTAAGTCACCATACAGTGCTAACCACTGAGCTGAGCCAGCTTTAAATCTGCTAATATCGTGCCGCTCAGCTGATTGGTCGAGACCCGGGCAGCGCGTGACCAATCAGCTGAACAGCGCGGTATTGGCAGGAGATTTAAACCTGCCCGCCAATACCGTTCAGCTGTCATCACTCACTTCCTGTCAGCAATGCCTATGCGGTATCACTGCCAAAATTTGTACTGTGCACAGGGATGGTGAAGCATCTCTCTGCACGGCACAGGCGATTAGACACTGCAGTGCTGAGGCTTTCTAAGGAGCAGTGTAAAATCAAGGAAAATAAAAAAAGGTTTAACAAATATGAAAAAAATAAAAAAACATAAAAGTTCATATCACCCCCCTTTTGCCACACTGAAAATAAAACTATTTAAAAAAAATTCACATAACACTACATTCAAAAATGCCTGATCTAGCAATATATAAAATCAATTAATCAGATCTGTGAACTGCATAATGGAAAAAAAAGGACAAAGGCCAAAATTAAATTTTTTTGGTAGCCATAACATCGCAATTAAATGCAATGAGAAGGAATCTAAACATCTCATCTACCCAAAATTGGTGTCATTGGAAATATCAACTCAAGCTGCAAAAAAATAAGCTGCCTCACATCCCAATATTCCGAAAAATAAGAACGCTACGGGTCTCGGAAAATGCTGCCAAAAGAGCAATTCTTTTTCTTTAAAAAATTTAGAATTTTTTTCATCACTTAGATAAAAGTAATAGTATACATGTTTGGTATCTACAAACTCATACCTACCTGAGGCATCATACTAACATAGCAGTTTTATCATATAGTGAACATAATGAATAAAAAAAAACAAAAAACAATTGTGTAATTGCACTTTTATTTCAGTTTTACCGCACTTGGAATTTTTTTTCCGTTTTCTAGTACATTATATGGGAAAATGAACGATTTCATTCAAAAGTACAACTTGTCCTGCAAAAAACAAGCCCTCACATTTTTATATTGCCGGAAATATATAAAAGGTATGGCTCTTGGAATAAAGAGATGAAAAAATGGAAAACGGAAAATAGCCTGAGGGTGAAGGGGTTAAACACTGCTGCATAAAGTGCACTAAAGTATTAGAAATCCTGATGAGGTAATTGTATTCAGGAAATCACTAATGAATACACAAACAGACACCTAAGTGAACCTTACAGTCTCTATAAATATTATGGCTAACACTCTATAGGCACCATAGTTATCTCCAATACTAGTGATACATCTCTACGTGTTTAATCGCCCATCACAAAGCTGCAATCCACGCCGACCAATCAGCGAAGTGGAATTAAAATCACGCGCCAAGAGTGCTGATTGGTCGCCGTGGTAAGCGGCGACCAATCAGCGAAGCGGCGCGGGATTCAAATCTCCTACCAAGCCACGTGCCGCTTCGCTGACCGGTTGTCGCGGATTGCAGCGACCAATCAGCTAAGCACGATTCAAATCACGCGCCAACAGCGCTGATTGGTCGCCATGGTCACGTGACAACTGCTTTGGCAGAGGATTTCAATCCCGGCCCCCATATCGGAATACCCATAATTAGGGCGTTCCAATATGGCGGTTGGGGCACTTCTGCTGCGAGCAGCTGGGAGATGAGCAGCTTGCGCTCCGTGCGGCGGGTTATGAGCTGCGGCTACCGTCGCTGATCTCCCAACGGTAGCTATACGGTCTGTGTCACTTTCTTTTGTCACTTGTGTCACTATCCCACAATGGTGCCACGGTGCATTGTGGGATAGCGACATAAGCGCCGGAAGTCTGTGACACATATTATTCGTGATTATATATTAGATAGATGAACATTAAGTACTGTTATGGGTTTATACAATTTTTTCTAAATAATAATAATGCTAAGATGGTTTATGATGATGATCTGTTGATGAGCCGCTTTGTGATGGGCAAAACACGTGGAGATGTATCACTAGTATTGGGAGATAACTATGGTGTCTATAGAGTGTTAACCATAATATTTATAGAGACTGTGAGGTTCACTTAGGTGTCTGTTTGTGTATTCATTAGTGATTTCCTGAATACAATTATCTTATCAGGATTTCTAATACTTTAATGCACTTTATGCAGCAGTGTTTAACCCCTTCACCCTCAGACTATTTTCCGTTTTCCATTTTTTCATCTCTTTATTCCAAGAGCCATACCTTTTATATATTTTCGGCAATATAAAAATGTGAGGGCTTGTTTTTTGCAGGACAAGTTGTACTTTTGTACATCATTCATTTTCCCATATAATGTACTACAAAACAGAAAAAAATTCCAAGTGCGGTAAAACTGAAAAAAAAAGTGCAATTACACAATTGTTTTTTTTTATTCATTATGTTCACTATATGATAATACTGCTATGTTAGTATGATGCCTCAGGTAGGTAAGAGTTTGTAGATACCAAACATGTATACTATTACTTTTATCTAAGTGATGAAAAAAGTTCTGAATTGTTTAAAGAAAAAGAATTGCTCTTTTGGCAGCATTTTCCGAGACCCATAGCGTTCTTATTTTTCGGAATGTTGGGATGTGAGGCAGCTTATTTTTTTGCAGCTTGAGTTGATATTTCCAATGACACCAATTTTGGGTAGATGAGATGTTTTGATTCCCTGTCATTGCATTTAATTGCGATGTTATGGCTACCAAAACATTTAATTTTGTCCTTTGTCCTTTTTTTTTCCATTATGCAGTTTACAGATCTGATTAATTGATTTTATATATTGCTAGATCAGGCATTTTTGAATGTAGTGTTATGTGAATTTTTTTTAAATAGTTTTATTTTCAATGTGGCAAAAGAAGGGTGATATGAACTTTTATGTTTTTTATTTTTTTCATATTTGTTAACCTTTTTTTTATTTTCCTTGATTTTACACTGCTCCTTAGAACGCCTCAGCACTGCAGTGTCTGATCGCCTGTGCCGTGCAGAGAGATGCTTCACCATCCCTGTGCACAGTACAAAGTTTGTCAGTGATACTGCTTAGGCATTGCTGACAGGAAGTGAGTCATGACAGCCTTTGGATCATCAGCTGACCAAGAGCTGTTATGGCAAAGCATCGAGGCCTCGTGATGGCATCCATTTCTATAGTGGCCCTCTTACATACTTTGTAATTTATAGAGTATATGACTTCACAAAAAAACAAAATGAACATGTATTTTGCCATGCTGCTGCCTTCCAAACTATTTGGTTATATTTTAGTTCTCCCACTATATCATGGGATCTGTGTGAGGTTAGGCAATGTTGTTAGATAAAGGGAGCAGACCAGCAAACCCCTTTGTTCCCAAAGATTTTGGATGGAAATGTAGTAAAAGCTGTGTGCGTCAAGTTTTTCCACACCAACCTCACCCAACCTTGTTTTTATGAACCTTGCTATGTGCACCGGATCACAGTTATGCTGGAGGGCCTTCCTAAACCAAGTGTCCAAATTCCCTAGGAAACAATAAGATTTCTCTTTAATTGAACTAAGCGGCAGCGACGTTTGAATAATTAAACCTATACCATTACCTTAATTACCCCAAGTTTTACAGTTGACACAATGAAGACAGGCAAGTAAAGTTCACCTTGAATTTGCCATATCCAGACTCCTCAAACTGTTAAGGTACCGTCACATGCCGCAATCTCGCCTGGAGATCAGAAAGGCGATGTGTCACCCCCGCGAAATCGCCGTGAAATTGACTCACGGTTGCGGCATGTGATTGGGAGATTTCGCAGCGATAAATCGCCCATCGGCCGTTGCCTGATTTCTGAACAGTGCTCAATAATCAGGTGCAATCGGCAAGGCGATATCTTCCTGTTTTGGTGTGTGACAGGGCGATAGTGATGGAAAGAGCGCTTTCTGTGATTTCCCATAGGCGTGCCTCAGCGTGCTGTAGTCCGCGCCCCGTCTGAGATGATTGGTGTGGGCTACTGTATTCCCATTGGCTGTCAGTTGACACCGCGCCATATTTGAAGAGCTGTCCGTTCAGCACCACACACATCTTCTGCTACACAACCGTCTGCAAACTCAGTGCAATTACGTGCGCCATTGAATAGCGCAAGCTATGTTGTCCGCGTGTATTAAATTGCGCTGGGTGGAGTATAGTGCCACACATGACAGCTCAGATGTTAGACTACACATCGTAGATGTATGCCATGAGCCAATGTGTGTGTTGCAGGAGCCACAATTGACGACACGAGCGTGTATTTATGACAAACTCCAATAGACAATTGTGTCATGTATTAGCCAGCCTTCCAGAGCAGGCTGACCAATCGTAATGCAGTTGTGTTGTCTAATGAGCGTGTATGGGGCGCGGTGTAAACCATTGTGGCACGCCTATCTCCTCGCCGCGCTGAACATGTATGCCCACATCGTCTTTGAGATTGCGGTGTGTGAAGCGGCGATGGAATGAGGCAAGATTGGTTCGGCTGTAGGTGAGGCGATTTCCGGAGCGACACATCACCTTAGCTTCAGGGCGAAATTGCGGCGTGTGATGCCGCCATCGGCAATCTGAGGCGGGCACGAAAAACATGAGCGCATACGTCATATCGTCACACATCGTCAGGCGAGATTGCGGCGTATGACGGTACCTTTAGAGAGGTGTGATAATTCTCCATTCCAGTGACAGAGCGCTTTACACCACCCCATCCGATACTTTGAATATGGTAATATAAGGTTTGCATGCAGCATATCAGACATGGAAACTAGTGAAGAGTGGGTGTAATCGTTACTATTCGCTACTTGAACAGATAGAACGGTATTCAGGTTACTTGTTATTGTCACGGGTGGCACGGATGACAGGGTGGAGGCCACGCGCAGACGATCCCAGCGGGTGGCCCACCAGCCATAATGGGGGAGGATGGTCCGTCTCTTTCAGGGGCATTTACCTTCTGTGTAGATGGAGAGAGGGTGTGATGGGATCTCGCTGTTATGGGGGACGGCTGTGGAGGTCTTGTGCTCGGTCTGGTTTTATCCACCAATATGGTGGGTCACTAGGACCCAGCAGATTCCTTCCACCTTTATAAGGAGGTTCATTACCCTTCCTCGGTGCAGGTGATAGTTCCTTGTGCACTCATTATCCTTGCTCCAGCAGACGCTGAGGTTGTGGAGGTTGCTGAGTTCTGCTGTCAGATAAGTGTTTCCTTTTCCCTAATGTCTGTCTTCCCTGGTGTTTGTCTTTAGTTGATAGTGGAGGGGTCTAGTGAACCTCTCCATCTGATCCTTAGATAAGATAGTGCTAGGATCAGAGAGGGACGAGGTTCGTGGTCGGCGACAGTTGAGGAGACTGTATAGGGACGTTAGGGCAGACAGGGTCAGCTCTAGGAAGTCTAGGGGTTACCGTCTCCTTCTTGTGCCCTTAGCGTTAGGGACTCCTTATTCCCCCCCCCCGTCGTTATCCTACGCTGGGTGTCTTCCCTACTCCCAGCGTGACAGTTATATTGTGAGTATTTGTATACTCGCTATATTCGGATTTCCTGCCCTGTAGTTTTGGCATCCTCATTTGCAGCCACTAAACATGTTGGGCTTCTTAACCAATCACAGTAAGGCTGCAGACATCTTGGTTTTGGCATTACTGTGATTGGCTGTCCGCACAGCATCATAGTGTCTATTTAAAGGGAACCAACCACCCCAAATGACCCCCCCGGACTGTTAATATGTGTCCCTACACCCAGCACACACATTTGGGGCAATCGTTTTTGCTAAAAAAACTGTTTAGTAGAAGCTAAGATATATGTTTATAAAGTGTAATCAATCGCGACGGATAGGTGTTACCTAGCTTTGTCCACGTGCAGTGCTCGTGTCTGTGATCCTCCTCTCCCCTCCCCTCTCAATTTCTAAGAGCCCGGCCGCGTCATGAAAGGGGCGTGGCTAAATCGCGGCAACCCCTCCTCCTTTCATGACGCGATTTAGCCCCGCCCCTTTCATGACGCGGCCGGGCTCTTAGAAATTGAGAGGGGAGGGGGGAGAGGAGGATCACAGACACGAGCACTGCACGTGGACAAAGCTAGGTAACACCCATCCGTCTCCATTTATTACACTTTATAAACATATATCTTAGCTTCTACTAAACAGTTTTTTTAGCAAAAACGATTGCCCCAAATGTGTGTGCTGGGTGTAGGGACACATATTAACAGTCCGGGGGGGTCATTTGGGGTGGTTGGTTCCCTTTAAACTCTGCTGCGCCCTTTTTGCGCACATTGCATTCAGAGTCTGCTTTGTAGAAGCATTGGGAGAGATTGCTCAGCTGCTAGGGAGAGTGTTTATACCTCTTGATAACACAAAAGCCCTTTTGAGCGTTACCTACAGTGTATACTAGGTCAGTGTAGAGTAGGGAGGGAGAGATACTTGAGCTGGGACAGTTTAAAGAAGCCGGTCACTAGCTCCATAATACCACCAAAATATAGCTCTTTTCAGAGCTGAAGCCACACAGCAAACTCGGAGTAGAGGGAGGGAGAGATTGTGGATTAGGTAGGGAGAGATAAAAGTGTTCTTCCAGTGTCAGTCTTAAAACAGCTCTTGTCAGTGGTAAAGCTCTTTTTTTTTCCAGCACACAGAGTAGTAGCATTTTGTGCTGGCTTTTATTTAAAAGTGACTAACTGGTGATTATAGGGTTATACACTGGAGCTAGTCCATAAGGGTGCGTAAATGGTGTCGATGATTGTAGCTGCTTGAAGTCCGAGGGGGGATAACCATGCAATATCCCCTCTAGACTTTGTTAAAATATGTGACTGTAGGAGCCCAACGCTAACAATACTCCCTTAAGCAAAGGCTTACAATGAATCCTTTAAGCTATAGCTTACAATAAATACAGGTCGCTTATATTGCTTAACCGTTATTCCGGATGATTATTAGAATCTTTAAAAAAAAAATGATCTTTAAAAACCATAAAAATCATCATTAAAATTATATGGACAAGAATTAATCTCTCCTTTTTATAAACAAAATGGTGTAAATGTCCAAAAAACATGTTCTACAATTACTATTATAGTACTAAGTTTTATCCTTTGTGTTGGATCCCCATCCTTGGTGGATTTGTTTTTTTCTTTATTCTTTTGTGGGGTCCTTAAAAGATAAACTATGTAAGTCTTTCTGTATATTCTTATGGGTGACTTCTTACGTGTATAGATCTCTTATTACCTTACTTCTAGGGAGTCATTTTTATCCTAGAGTATTTCTTGATTCTGCATTAGTATCCTTTTATCTTCTGGCTGTTGGGAATTTCAATTGTATATGTTTACTACGTTTTTATAGTAATAGCTGAATACCCACAATTTAAGTATAGGGAAACCTGTAATAAACTGGTGGGTAGGATACTATACTCGCACATTCACAAATTGCTAGCTGTGGAGATGTTGCCATTTAGGCTTGTGGGAACACAGTCTTTCCTTGATCTTTTGGCTGTGGCTGCCCCACAATACAGTATTCCCAGCCGTCACTATTTTGCCTGGTGTGCCGTCCCTGCTTTACACAAGCACATGTTAAACAATCTGAACCGTGCTCTCTACAACAACGTAACTGGGAAGGTCCATCTATCAACAGACACCTGAATAAGTTGTACTGGACAGGGATGATACCTTTCTGTCATGGCACACTGGGTGAACCTGTTGGGGGTAGGTCAAAGCAAGAAACTGGAACATCACACACCCTACTCACATCAAGAATAGCGGTCCCAACTTCTGTCAGGGTTTCCATCTCTTCATATTCCACTTCCTCTCACTTTCCTCCTGTCCTCATCTGCTGAATTACCCTCCACATCACTGCCAAGCTGGAACCTGTGCAGCAGTGCACCGGCAAAGTGGCAACATGCTTTGCTGAAGCTGATCTGTTTAGGTCAGAATCCACGCACTGCAGCAGAGCTGTGGCAAGCTTTAAGACAACAGAAGGATCAGTGGCTCTCCCCACTCGCTGCACCTCCAACCCGGTCTGGTCATATGCAATAATGGGCATAACCTGGTGGTGGCTTTAAAGGTCATGTCATGCATGGCTCACGTGCTGAACTAAGTTCAGAAATTTCTGTAAAGTTACCCTGCTTTGCCATACCTACTCTAGAAGGTGCGCCATATTAGAGCCCATTTCTGCCATTCCTCTACCGCTTTGCTGGTCTTACAGCGCTGCAAAAGCACTTGAATTTGCCAAGTCACCAACTCATTTGCGATTAAATCTATCATATGTTGGCGAGGATTAGTGAGCAGCAAAGGGTAGTAGCTGAATACCAGTTTCAACATGCCCGTCAGACTGAGGGTACCTTTACACGCCGCTACGACAGGATGGATACAACCCGCTACAGGCTACAAATGTAGCTTGTAGCGTCAATATAGCCCGTAGTAGCGGCGTGTGAAGACGGGACGGGACAGCCGGCAACAGATACATCTGTTTCCGAGCACTGCTCGAAAACAGATGGCTACAAAGCCGATTGTAGCGAGCTGTATCGGCGTGTAAAGAGGCTACAGAAGGGATGTCTATACACCAGGCGATGTACCTGGTATGTAGCTGGGGCGTGACACAGGCTCCGGGTTACCGCGCCCCATCAGCGATCATTGGTGGAAGCTCCTGCGTTACGATTGGTTGTCGCTGCATAGGGAGGCATATTTAAGGAGCTGACCAGTCACACTACACAATTGCTCGAGCGTCATGTATTAAACAGCCTCCTGCGATGCCTGGCCAATCATGATGTTCTTGCGTTGTCCTATCAGCGTACGGACGTCTCGTAATCCACAATGGTGGCACGCCTATGTGCTGTCCCTGCTGCACCAGGTCCGCCCATATTAGCTTGTTGTAGCGGTGTGTAAATGAGGTAAGGTACGCTACAGATGGCTACTTGAGACACCCGGCGATGTAGCTAGCTATAGATGTAACGTAGCGTAGCGCACCTTGTGGCGACGTGTAAAGGTGGTGCGTTTCCCGTTTGTAACCGTTTGGGCGTGCTCGTGCACGTGAAGTAGCAGGTTGTATCCATCCTGTCGTAGCGGCGTGTAAAGGTACCCTGAGAGTCAGCCACCACACATAACAACTATCAAGTGGGTGTGGATCACTGACATTTGTGAGGTTTTTGTGAACTTTGAGTACTGCACCAACCTCGTGAGCAGTGATCAGGCTATTTTCAGTGTAACTATCGCACTGCTGTGTCTCTTGCAAAAATCACTGCATAATCTCAAAGAGAAAGCTTTGAGTGCCCAGCCTGTGGCTATGGAGTCAGATTTCCCAATGGGTGAAACAATCCAGCCAAGCTAGTATTCTGAGGCAACATTGGGTGATGAGGAAGAAGATGAGGAGGATGAGGAGAGAGAGGGCTTTTTTTGTGCTGCTGAGGGGACACTGAACCCAAGCTTCATGTATGTCCAGCCTGGATGGGTTGGAGAGGAGGAGGTGGAGGAGGAGATGAGTCAGCATGAGGAGAGGATGAGTACTGTTACTACTGTTGGGCACACAGAACATTTGCCTTTTTGCAGCTTGGCCCACATGGCACAGTTCATGTGTAAGTGTCTGTGGCAATACCCTCACATGATACATCTTTTATCCAACATTCCATACTGGTTGGCCACATTTCTTTCCATGGTACAAGGAGAAATTTCCTTCTCTCCTTTTGGAGTCACCAAAAAGTTGTACAATGGAATCGTTCAAGAGGGCCGTTGCAGATCAGTTGCTGAAAACATCACCGTCAGACAACTTTGGTGGCAGAGGTACTGGCTCCTTTCAGCACCAAGGGATAATAGGGAGAGACACGAACACAAGGTCCAACAGAGGTAGGGGGAAAATGTGCACAAATTGGGCAATTTTCAATACACCTGCACAATAACAAGGGATATTTGTGCCTCCAACAATGTCAAGGAGGGAGAAGTTTCAGAACATGGTCAAGAGGACTTAAGTGACCATACTTGCATCCTTTCTGATGCTTTAGTTCCCTTTAATTATGGAGGGTCCAAACTAAACACTTGGCACGACCTATCTTTATTCGCCTTGGAGGTGTTGGCTTGCCTGGCTGGTAGTGTGATGTCAGAGCATGTTTTCAGTTCTTCTGGGGCAATCATCACTGATAGGCACACGCCTTTTCACAAAAAATGCAGACAGACTTACTCTGATTAAACTTAACAAGGACTGAATTTCTCCACAGTTTGTAATCCCCCCAGATGACAGCAAGAAAACCTAAATTCACCAAAATGCTGATTCATGCTACTGCTGTTAAAGTCCATCACTTTCCATGAAAACCTGTTTCCTTCCTGTGTGTCCCTTGACTCAGCCCACAAGGCTAATTTTTACAAACCCTATGCACATTGTGCAGTGGATAAAGCAGAAGAGTATTCCTACACCAGCCTATCTACTATTTGTGATTGGGGGCCCTTGGGATGATGGCTTCCTGCGTCAACCATGACTCAGCCTATAGGGATAATTTTTACAAAATCCATGTACATTGTGCCGTAGATGAATCTGGAATGTACAGTGGTCCTACCAAACTAATATTTGTCATTGGAGGCCCTTATCACAGGTTATCGCACATTGTGACCGAGATAGGGATACATGTTCAATAGAAATCTACTGTCAGTCACTCTATTTGGCAAAAAAAATATGTCTGGCTTGTGCCACATTGTGACTGAGATAGGGGATACATATTCAATGGAAATCTACTGTCAGTCAACCTATTTGGCAATAAAACATGCCTGGTTTTTGCCACATTGTGACTCAGATAGGACATATATATTCAATAGAAATTTACACTGACTGTTGATGACCGACTGATGGCCCTCTGAAAACGAATTAAGAGCCACTATTGGAGTGCTCCATTGTAGATAATGATTGTCAAGGGTGGCCCTTGTCATGGAATCTTCCTGCACCTATGACAACCCCCAGGAGTTATTTTTGGAAATACGATGCACATTATGCACTAGAGCAAGTAGTAGAGTATCAAGAAGTCTTCTCTTCCTATATAATCTGGGGAATATTGACAATGAAACTCTCTGAGCCATTTGGAGAAGCTTTTCCAACCCTTCCCGAGGGTTGACTAGTGCAGCTTTACTTATCTAGTTCACAGAGTTCAGCCAAACCTGAGGATCGCAGGTCACACTCACTGCTACTTACTAGTACTCCATGTCTCTAGCCCTTATCTCTGTATTCTCTACCCTTAAATGAGTCAAATAATAGAGTGAGGGCCCTACAATAAGATTAAGTGAGGGCACTCTCAAATGTACACAAGAGGGTCCTTCAAAATTTCTAGAGGACGACACTTTCAAACGTATGTTACAGGGCCACATGAGGGCTCTCACAAAACTCAAGGTTCCTGCCTACTGCAGGCCCTCTGAACATTTGAATGTAGGGCCGCAGTATCAAATAGTGGTGGAGAAGGAGGAGGAGGAGGGGGGTCAAGCCCAATGCTACAGTGGGCATATTGTGAACTGCTATGAAAAATGTATTCCACTATCTGAGTCTCAATGAGGGGGGTACCGCCCAAATGTCTAAGTAAGAGCAGTCGCTCCAAAACATACGTTACATGGCAATCTCTGGGCCTGCACCAAACTCAGGCTTCCTGCCTACTGCAAGGGCTCTGAACATTGAATTTAGGGCCGCAGTATCACATGGTGGAGAAGGAGGAGGAGGGTCAAGTCCAACGCTACAATGGGCACATTGTAAACTGCTCAGGAATAAGTATTCCACTATTTGAGTGTCAGTGAGGGAGGGACCACCCTAAAGTCTAAGTAAGAGCAGTCCCTCCAAAACATACATTACATGGCAATTTCTGGGCCTGCACCAAACTCAGGCTTCCTGCCTACTGCAAGGGCTCTGAACATTGAATTTAGGGCTGCAGTATCACATTGTGGTGGAGAAAGAGGAGGGTCAAGGCCAATGGTACAATGGGCACATTGTAAACCACTATAGAATATGTATTCCACTATCTGAGTGTCAATGAAGGAGGACCCGCCCAAATATTTAAGTAACAGCAGTCCCTCCAAAACGTATGTTGCAGGACTACCTGAGGCCTCTGAGGTCAAAGATCACCATACCTACTGTTACGTTGTAGCTTGCTTTGTGAAGTAGTAGCTAACCAAAAATGATGTGTTACAGAGGGACCTACAAAATGTATAAGTCAGGACTCTCTCAATTGTAAAAGGCGAAAAAAAGCACCAGCACTATGTGAGAAAAAACGCTAAAAGGGATATTTTTTGTTTCTCTGGTTTATTTAGCCTTATGACAAGTGATTATGCAGTAAAAACTGTTTCTTAACCTTTTTGGCCTGTTAAATGCGATTTAGGCCAGTTTTGGTAGTTGTTTTTGTGTAGCTGTAACAGTGGCGTAATACTGCAACAAACTTATTCCCAGAAACCATATGTGAGTCAGAAATGCATGCAGGCATATTCTCCAGGCTCTTCCCATTCTGTTTCATCACTTTCCCATCCATTTCAGCCTTTTCCATAGGCCCCCAGACTCCTTTGTAGGATGCAGCAGAAAACTACTCGCATTTCACATTGACTTACATTGTACTTGCTATTCGCAACGAATACGCAATTATTACAAAATACTCGTTACGAGTATTTTGTAAAAAACACACCTCCTCCCAAACACTTAACCAATCACAAGTGCTGCATACGGGACTGTCTGGAGCTAATAGCAGGGGCTTTCCAATTGGGTTGAGCAAGAGATGTGGGTAGGCCATCGACCAACCGCCGCACGGGATAAACATGGCTGGAAACATGTACCGTGTATACTCGTGTATAAGCCGAGTTTTTCAGCACAGAAATTGTGCTGAAAAGTGCCCCCCTCGGCTTATACACGAGTTAGTGACGGCTGACTGTGCGGGGCCGGTGTCCGGCGGCTGGAGGAGGTGGGGGAGGCTGTATAGTGAGCGGCCGGTCACGTGAGGCCGCTCATTAGTGCAATGCAATATGCACTGCATCCCCCTGTCCATCAGCGGCAGGGGGAGCCGTGCATATTACATTGCACTGTCAATGCTCCTCCGCCCCCCTGTGGTAGTATACAGCAGTGCCCCCCCCCGTGGTATATACAGCCCCCCCCGTTGCTGCCGCACACCTGTAAAAAGAAGATCATTCATACTTATCCTTCCGCTGTCACCGCGCGCATCCTCCGCTCTCCTTCTTGCTTGCACCCGGCGTCCATCCACGTGACCGCGCACAAATAATGACGTCATTATTTGTGCGCGGTCATATGGATGGACGCCGGGGCTCGGGTGTGCAAGCAAGGAGAGCGGAGGAATGCGCGCGGTGACAGCAGAAGGATAAGTATGAAAGATCTTCTTTTTACAGGTGTGCGGCAGCAGCGGGGGGGGGGGCTGTATATACCACAGGGGGGGCTGCTGTATACCCAAGGGGAGGGGCTGCTGTATATACCACAGGGGGGGGCTGCTGTATATACCACGGGGGGGGGGGGCTGCTGTATACCCACAGGGAAGGGGCTGCTGTATATGCCACAGGGGAGGGGCTGCTGTATATACCACAGGGGGAGACACTGCTGTATACTACCACAGGGGAGGGGCTGCTGTATATACCACAGGGGAGGGGCTGCTGTATATACCACAGGGGGAGGCACTGCTGTATACTACCACAGGGAGGGGCTTGCTGATAACCACAGGGGGCTGCTGTAACCCAGGGAGGGCTGTGTATATAGCGATCAGGGGGATTGGAGTTGCTGTATACTACACAGGGAGGCTGCTGTAATACCACAGGGAGCACTGCTTTCCCAGGGGGCTGTGTAACCCAAGGGGGCTGCTGTATATACACATGGAGGGCTGCATATTTCCACAGGGGCACTCTGTATACCCAGGGGTTGCTGTATTATACTCTGTGGCTGCTGTATACTACACAGGGAGCTCTGTATACTACCAAGGCGCAGGACTCTTGTACACTACCACGGGGTGAGACTTACTGTATTACTACCACAGGGGATACGCTGTATACTACCAAGGAGACTGCTGTATACACACTTGGAGGCGCCTGTTACTCCAACACTGGAGCGCTAATACACAAGGGGACTGTATACCTGTGCTGGGTCACTCGGCTATACACGAGTCATAGAGTTTTCCAGTTTGGGGGCAACGTAGGGGGCGGCTTATACACGGGCCGGTATAACAGGTATAACTGTATGTACCGAGGGAGTGGTACTGGACCTGGTGTGTAAATTATGGTCAATCAGTCCTGAAATTTGTTGGATATTTTAAACTTTTTTAACAAATAAAAAACTGTAAAGTGGGGCGTGCAATATTATTCGGCCCCTTAAGTTAATTCTTTGTAGTGCCACCTTTTGCAGTGATTACAGCTACAAGTCACTTGGGGTATGTCTCTATCAGTTTAGCACATCCAGAGACTGAAATTCTTGCCCATTCTTCCTTACAAAACAGCTCGAGCTCGATGAGGTTGGATGGAGAGCTTTGTGACAGCAGTTTCCACTCTTTCCACAGATTCTCGATTGGATTAGGTCTGGATTTTGACTTGGCCATTCTAACACCTTGATACGTTTATTTTTGAACCATTCCATTGTAGATTTTCTTTATGTTTGGGATCATTGTCTTGTTGGAAGATAAATCTCCATCCCAGTCTCAGGTCTTTTGCAGACTCCAACAGGTTTTCTTCCAAAAGGTCCTGTATTTGGCTCCGTCCATCTTCCCATCAATTTTAACCATCTTCTCTGTCCCTGCTGAAGAAAAGCAGGCCCAAACCATGACACTGCCACCACCATGTTGGACAGTGGGGATGGTGTTTTGAGGGTGATGAGCTGTAAGCCAAACATATCGTTTTGCATTGTGGCCAAAAGTTCAATTTTGGTTTCATCTGACCAGAGCACCTTATTCCACATGTTTGGTGTGTCTCCCAGATGGCTTGTGGCAGACTTCAAACTAGACTTTTTATAGATATCTTTGAGAAATGGCTTTCTACTTGCTACTCTTCCTTAAAGGCCAGATTTGTGCAGTGTACAACCCTTATTGTTGTCCTATGGACAGACTCTCCCACCTCAGCTGTAGATCTCTGCAGTTCATCTAGAGTGATTATGGGCCTTTTGGCTGCATCATTGATCAGTCTTCTCCTTGTTTCGAGATGAAAGTTTAGAGGGACGGCCGGGTCTTGGTAGATTTGCAGTGGTCTGATACTCCTTCCATTTCAATATGATCGCTTGCACAGTGCTTCTTGAGATGTTTAAAACTTGGGAATCTTTTTGTATCCAAATCCGCTTTAAACTTTGCCACAACAGAATCTCGGACCTGTCTGGTGTGTCCATGGTCTTCATGATACTCTCTGCACGGTTCTGAAACAGAACCCTGAGACTATCACAGAGCAGGTGCATTTATAGAAGACTTTATTACATACAAGTGCATTCTATTTATCATTACCAGTCATTTAGGGCAACATTGGATCATTCAGAGATCCTCACTGAACTTCTAGAGTGAGTTTGCTGCACTGAAAGTAAAGGGGCCAATAATATTGCACACCCCACTTTTCAATTTTTTATTTGTTAAGTTTAAAATAACCAAAAAATGTCATTCCACTTCACGATTGTGTCCCAAATTGTTGATTCTTCACAAAAAAATTAAACTTTATATCTTTATTTTTAAAGCCTGAAATGTGGCAAAAGGTTGAAAAGTTCAAGGGGGCCAAATACTTTCAGAATGCACTGTAACTTGACAGGTTAGGCTGCTTTCACATTATGATTTTCTTGGATCCGTGGCTGTGCATTGTAAAACGGACAGCCACGGATCCGATTTCGCCCCCATGTATCCCTATGGGCCCCGGATCGGATCGATTTGGCCTTATTGCCATCCAATTTTTGTCAGATCGATTCGTCCGATTCTGTACCAATCGAGACGCCTGATTTGGAAGCGACAATCGACAGAATTGTCCGGATCTCGCCATTAAATGGGGCCTTGCGCACGGGTCCGAGGAAACACAGGATTGTTCTTCGGACCCGATTTTAGTGTACTGAGCATGCTCAGTACACTAAAAATGCTCCTTACCATCTAATTTCACTTCCGCAATGAATATACATCATTTCGGAAGTGAAATTTAATTAGAAGAGAGGGTTTAAAAAAAAACATGCTCACCTGTCCCGCGCTGTCTTGCTCACTCCTAGGACTGAAGGACCTGGGGTTGCTTGGTCATGTGACCGATCAGCTGATCGGGTTGTCACATGACCGCACTGCTTAAATCTCCCGCTCGCTAAAATTGACCGGCGGGCAGGAGATTTAAACCGCGCGGTCATGTGACAACCCAATCAGCTGATCGGTCACATAACCGTTCAGCTGATCGGGTTGCCAGGCAACTCCAGGTCCTTCAATCATAGGAGCGAGCGAGACAGCGTGGGACACCGTCGGACAGGTAAGCATGTTTTTTTTTATTTTTAACCCTTTGTTCACTCCCGCAAGGTATATATATATTATATATATATATATACCTTGCGGGAGTGAAAGTGCCAGGCTTGCCTGCACTTTGCAGGCTCGGGCTTTCTATGTCGGACCCGTGAAAATCACGGACCCGAACACAGAAATAGGTCACCTCCTGTGGTGTCCGTTCCTGTCTGTGGGGTCCTACAAAAAGTAGGATCCCACGAACAGGAAAAAGTACGTAATGTGAAAGCACCCTTACACCGAGCTGGATATATGCAGGGGATTGTTATGGGGGGAGGTGTCTATGTGGGAACCTGCCAAGCAGAGACAATAGTGGGTTTAGACCTGATCACACACACGATTCATGGGTAGTATATTCATATACTTATTTGTAAACAGAAAAACACATACCGTACACTACATATACTACAGATACACTATTATATACACAAGAAACCTATCATCCATGTACAAACAGGAGACCATACACTATACACACTATTACATGAACTATAAATTAGATGATACATACTCATGTGTGCTGCAGCAGCAGGGCCTTCACCACTTGCTCTATCTCAGGACACCAGGGCAGAGGCTCCATATAGGCCCCAGCACAGGAGGAGGCTTGGAGCTGCTGCCTCCTCTCTGCAGACATGTTCTCCCCGCCCCCTTCTCTCAGTCCGACTGCCCTGCAGCTAAGGAGGAAGGAGTCATGGAGGGGCATTGTACAGAGGCCAGGGAGTAGTTATTTCTTTGGTAATGGTGGGGGCTGGGGAAATCTGTTTCACTGCCACCTACTGCCCACTGTAATTGTCACAAACTGAGTGAGAAGATCAACTGGATGGTGAGCGGGAGAGAAGGCAGAGGCAGAGCCAAAGCTGGAGGCAGGACCAAGCTCTGCACAGGAGCAATACTCAGAACTTTGTGAGTCAGGTCTCCTGCACTGAGCGTTTCAACTGTCGCCCACCAGGTGGCGCTGCCTGAGGCAGGGAGCTCAACTTGCCTCATTATAGGTGCGCCCCTTTTGAGGAGAGAACTAATTTCATGAACTGACTTGTTACAATGGTGACATCCTTTGACAGTACCACATTTGAATTAAGTGAGTTCTTTAAGGCTTATTCTTTTAAATATGTTAGTAAAGGCAAACTGCATGACAAAGGGCAGGATTTTATATATCTGTAGCAATGAGACTAAATCAGTGATTATGACGTGTTTTCCAATATTTTTACCCCTATATTATATTTTTCATTGAAATCTGCGCGTGCTAACACAAATGATATGACTTGTGAAAGTAATCTAAGCACAACCAGAAGTGTCAGCCTGTTGTAATGCTCAGTGTTCAGAGCTGAAACTGCACGAGTTCAAGACTTTTTGTAGATTGTAACATGGAAAAATGTAAACAAAAATATAATAATTTCTTAATAAATATGGCAAACAAAAAAAAATTTAAATAGTAGGTAATTTTAATGGCATATTGCTTGTAAACATTTAAAAGAAAATCAAACACTCTCTACATACACAGAATGGTTCATAATGAATTAGTTTATAAAAAGAATCATGAACTCCCATGTGTACAAGATGTAAAGTATAAAGCAGTCAGCAGCAGACTATGAAACAATATTGGATGCTCGTATTGAAATTTCTATACTTTATGTCATATTATCCATATAATGAATATAAATTCACAGAATCTACTATCTATTGACTGGTGCACTGTGCTCCAATAAAACTAGCGTTGAAGCTTTGTTTTCTGACCCTCAACAACTCATTGGTAACACTGAAAAAAGAGAAGGACAGAAAGTCCCTAAGAAGCGATACAACCTCAGCTATATATTTGTCAATATTGAAAAATGTATTTTATGAAAAAACTCACACTTAAGGTGAACACACAACAATTAAAACATTAAAAAAAGCTACATACAGGTTATAACAATTCATATGAAAAGGGTTTTTCATAGAAACCTTCAACACCCTTAGCCATTAACTACCGTATATACTCGCGTATAAGCCGAGTTTTTCAGCCCAAAAATCGGGCTGAAAAGTTACCCCCTCGGCTTATACGCGAGTCACTATACGGGCCCCCCCCATGGTCCGTAAACCTGTAAAGGAAGATGATTATACTTATCGCTGTCCCGGTGCCGTCCCCGCTCTGCATCGCGATCCTCCATCTGCATCGCGCTCCTCCATCTTCCGGCTTCCTGTCGGCGCCGACAATGACGTCATTCGGCGCAGAACACAGGAAGTCGGAGAATGAAGATGGAGGATCGCGATGCAGATGGAGGATCGCGATGCAGAGCGGGGACGGAAGCGGGACAGCGATAAGTATAATCATCTTCCTTTACAGGTTTACAGACCATGGGGGGGGCCTGTATACTGATGGGGGGCCTGTATACCTCGGGCTGCTGTATATACCCTGGGGCTGCTGCTGTATGTACCCTGGGGCTGCTGCTGTATGTACCCTGGGGCTGCAGCTGTATGTACCATGGGGCTGCTGCTGTATATACCCTGGGGCTGCTGCTGTATATACCCTGGGGCTGCTGCTGTATATACCCTGGGGCTGCTGCTGTATATACCATGGGGCTGCTGCTGTATATACCATGGGACTGCTGCTGTATATACCCTGGGGCTGCTGCTGTATATACCCTGGGGCTGCTGCTGTATATACCCTGGGAAGGCTGCTGTAACACTGCTGGGGCCTGTATATACCACTGGGGAGGCTGCTGTATACCACACTGCTGGGGGCTGTATACTACCACTGGGGAGGCCTGTATACCATCGGGGGGGCCTGTATACCACACTGCTGGGGGCTGTATACCTGTGCTGGGGTCCACCCTCGGCTTATACACGAGTCAATAGTTTTTCCCAGATTTTGGGGGCAAAAGTAGGGGGGTCGGCTTATACACGGGTCGACTTATACACGAGTATATACGGTAGTTACAATAGGATACACTTCATCAGATTTTTGTACATAATTTTTAAATATGATGCACACAGAAATTATATGTACCTGTATAAATGAACTAGTATATATATACAAAAAATATACATTGCACAACCCGACACCTAATGTGTAAATCAATCAAAGAATTGTAGGTTTAAGCTTTAGAGAACCCCCTATAAATATAGGATTTAGCATAAAAACCTCACAATAATGATATACATAGTCAATTGCACCCTGTGACCATTATCATACCCAGCAGCACAGCACATAACCATTCAAGATAGCAAGGAGGTTAAGCAGTATAATATCAGGGGTTAGTGGCACCTGGTAGATACAGCAATTTGACCCATACAGAGGTAAGCTATATCAAATCCAGAATAGTTCAAATGAACCAATATCAAACACATAGGGGAGGAAGGGGTTACACAGTCAGGCAACCAGTTTACCAGTTCAGAGAGGTATGAGGGTGTGAGGGATGGCGCTCCCCACGCGTATCGCTGCCTGTGCCTGGCAGCTTCGTCAGGGGAACCGTAACCTCCTGCTTAACCTCCTTGCTACCTTGAATGGTTATGTGCTGTGCTGCTGGATATGATAATGGTCACCGGGTGCAATTGACTATGTATATCATTATTGTGAGGTTTTTATGCTAAATCCTATATTTATAGGGGGTTCTCTAAAGCTCAAACCTATAATTCTTTGATTGATTTACACATTAGGTGTCGGGTTGTGCAATGTATATTTTTTGTATATACAGTTAGGGCCAGAAATATTTGGACAGTGACACAAGTTTTGTTATTTTAGCTGTTTACAAAAACATGTTCAGAAATACAATTATATATATAATATGGGCTGAAAGTGCACACTCCCAGCTGCAATATGAGAGTTTCCACATCCAAATCGGAGAAAGGGTTCAGGAATTATAGCTCTGTAATGCATAGCCTCCTCTTTTTCAAGGGACCAAAAGTAATTGGACAATGGACTCTAAGGGCTGCAATTAACTCTGAAGGCGTCTCCCTCGTTAACCTGTAATCAATGAAGTAGTTAAAAGGTCAGGGGTGGATTCCAGGTGTGTGGTTTTGCATTTGGAAGCTGTTGCTGTGACCAGACAACATGCGGTCAAAGGAACTCTCAATTGAGGTGAAGCAGAACATCATGAGGCTGAAAAAAAAGAAAAAATCCATCAGAGAGATAGCAGACATGCTTGGAGTAGCAAAATCAACAGTTGGGTACATTCTGCGAAAAAGGTAATTGGCTAGTGAGCTTGGGAACTCTAAAAGGCCTGGGCGTCCACGGATGACAACAGTGGTGGATGATCGCCGCATACTTTATTTGGTGAAGAAGAACCCATTCACAACATCAACTGAAGTCCAGAACACTCTCAGTGAAGTAGGTGTATCTGTCTCTAAGTCAACAGTAAAGAGAATACTCCATGACAGTAAATACAAAGGGTTCACATCTAGATGCAAACCATTCATCAATTCCAAAAATAGACAGGCCAGAGTTAAATTTGCTGAAAAACACCTCAAGAAGCCAGCTCAGTTCTGGAAAAGTATTCTATGGACAGATGAGACAAAGATCAACCTGTACCAGAATGATGGGAAGAAAAAAGTTTGGAGAAGAAAGGGAACGGCACATGATCCAAGGCACACCACATCCTCTGTAAAACATGGTGGAGGCAACGTGATGGCATGGGCATGCATGGCTTTCAATGGCACTGGGTCACTTGTGTTTATTGATGACATAACAGCAGACAAGAGTAGCCGGATGAATTCTGAAGTGTACCGGGATATACTTTCAGCCCAGATTCAGCCAAATGCTGCAAAGTTGATTGGACGGCGCTTCATAGTACAGATGGACAATGACCCCAAGCATACAGCCAAAGCTACCCAGGAGTTCATGAGTGCAAAAAAGTGGAACATTCTGCAATGGCCAAGTCAATCACCAGATCTTAACCCAATTGAGCATGCATTTCACTTGCTCAAATCCAGACTTAAGACGGAAAGACCCACAAACAAGCAAGACCTGAAGGCTGCGGCTGTAAAGGCCTGGCAAAGCATTAAGGAGGAGGAAACCCAGCGTTTGGTGATGTCCATGGGTTCCAGACTTAAGGCAGTGATTGCCTCCAAAGGATTCGCAACAAAATATTGAAAATAAAAATATTTTGCTTGGGTTATGTTTATTTGTCCAATTACTTTTGACCTCCTAAAATGTGGAGTGTTTGTAAAGAAATGTGTACAATTCCTACATTTTCTATCAGATATTTTTGTTCAACCCTTCAAATTAAACATTACAATCTGCACTTGAATTCTGTTGTAGAGGTTTCATTTCAAATCCAATGTGGTGGCATGCAGAGCCCAACTCGCGAAAATAGTGTCACTGTCCAAATATTTCTGGCCCTAACTGTATATACTAGTTCATTTATACAGGTACACATAATTTCTGTGTGCATCATATTTAAAAATTATGTACAAAAATCTGATGAAGTGTATCCTATTGTAACTAGTTAATGGCTAAGGGTGTTGAAGGTTTCTATGAAAAACCCTTTTCATATGAATTGTTATAAGCTGTATGTAGCTTTTTTTAATGTTTTAATTGTTGTGTGTTCATCTTAAGTGTGAGTTTTTTCATAAAATAAATTTTTCAATATTGACAAATATATAGCTGAGGTTGTATCACTTCTTAGGGACTTTCTGTCCTTCTCTTTTTGATTAACTCCGTATGGTCCCAGCGATCCCTAAACTTTTATATACTTATATTGGTGGTGCCCTCCCCTCCTACCTACTTATATCATTGGTAACACTGATAATATGTTAAGTGAGCAAGTCAAGTATGTATCTCATTTTCTTCAATACCATCTGTAATTTCAATATCTTCTAGGTACCAACTATGGTGTTCTGTGCTGTTGTCTAAGTGTATAGTGGACTCTCTCGAATGGCTGGAGGTGCTAGAACTGCATGACTTTCTGGATTCATTGGAATTAGATTTAGTAACATCACTTGAATTACTAGATTCACCATGTTCATTGGTTTGACTGGAGTTATCTTGGCTCTGTGACTCAACAGAAAACTTAAATTCACTATTGCTGGTATCAGAGAAAGGTGTAGGGAAAACACAATCTTGAACATTCAGCTCAGAAGATTCTTGAGAATTACTGATGGAATCCTCTGAGCTGACATTACTGATGGATTCCTCTGAGCTGACATCAATGATGGATTCCTCTGAGCTGACATTACTGATGGATTCCTCTGAGCTGACATTACTGATGGATTCCTCTGAGCTGACATTACTGATGGATTCCTCTGAGCTGACATCAATGTTGGATTCCTCTGACCTGACATTACTGATGGATTCTTCTGACCTGACATTACTGATGGATTCCTCTGAGCTGACATCAATGATGGATTCCTCTGACCTGACATTACTGATGGATTCTTCTGACCTGACATTACTGATGGATTCCTCTGAGCTGACATCATGATGGATTCCTCTGAGCTGACATTACTGATGATTCCTCTGACCTGACATTACTGATGGATTCCTCTGAGCTGACATTACTGATGGATTCCTCTGACCTGACATTACTGATGGATTCCTCTGAGCTGACATTACTGATGGATTCCTCTGAGCTGACATTACTGATGGATTTCTCTGAGCTGACATTACTGATGGATTCCTCTGAGCTGACATCAATGATGGATTCCTCTGACCTGACATCAATGATGGATTCTTCTGACCTGACATTACTGATGGATTCCTCTGAGGTGACATCAATGACATCACGGATGGATTCCTCTGATTTAGGATTGTAGCTAAACTCATTTGAACTATTCAGTTTATTTGGCTCCACAAGGTTGTTCATTTCGGAGGAACCTATGAGGTTGCTTGACTCACTTGAACCAATAGGATCTGATTCACTTGTGTCCATGGAGTCACTGTATTCATTTATGATATCTAAGGTAAAATCCTCTGTATTTTTAGTTAAGCTGGTAGACTTGTTCAGTTTCAGTGAAGCATCACGGAAGTCTTCTTCTATATCCCAATCATAAGATATATCGGGTGAATGGTATGGGTCATTGATGGTGTCTTCAAAGTCTATACTTCTTTTCTGTAATGGTTTTACGAAAGTTACTTTTTCTGGTTTGTGTTTTAACAGGTCATTTACTTTTATCTTTCTTGATGTATTGTAAAGATTATGATTTTGAATGATTTTATTGGTTTTCACTGGCCTACCTTTCTTTCCATTGGTTCCCTTTTTTGGATTTTTTTGTATAAATTGTCTCAGATCTCGTCTATGTTGATGCTTTAATCCGAATGTCTGGTCTATCTCACCGCCTGATGTCTGTTTTTTAATCATTGCCTCATTTCTCTTTGTTTGTATACCAGAACCAGTGGAATTTAATGATGGCTGCATTTGGGGAATCATTTTCAGTATCTCGATAGTATGTGACTGTACATCTGTGTAAGCAGTGTCTTCTTTATGAGCTCCATTATTGTCAGCTTTGTCGGTCTTCTTCAGGTCTTCATTACATTTTGAAAGTCTTGCGATCTAAATAAAAATGTATATATATATATAACTTATCACAAAGAGACTAAAATGTTGCCAAAGAAAGTATGTATAGAATATTAAGTCAAAAATCTTAATTTTTTCTATAATTCTTTTTATACAGCTATTGAGGCACAGAGTTCAGTGCTTCTGTGGAAGAATATTATATAATACAGCATGCAATGGAGCACAAGAAGATATAATACGCATCACTGGTAGACATAGAAAAGGCTCAATGCCCAAGAACAATATGTAAATGGGTCCTTTGCAGTCCAACAGCTCATCATAATGCACAATTCCACCTGCTTTGGAGGTAGAAATGGGCCCCTGTAGGCGCTGAGCAGGTTGCAACAATGATACGTCCGCCCCTGGTATGGACTCGTAGTAGGCTATGTTTGCCACATTACCTATTTATACAACAAATCTCTAATATGGTGGTTCTCACAAATGGTTAAAGAGGACCTGTCACCAAACCAGGCATGGTGATCTAATTACAGCACTGGATGCAGCATGTCTGCTGCATCCAGGCAAGGGGTCCCCAGCCCTTGAGTCCTTGTACCCCGAGTAAATACACTTAAAAAACTTACATCCTGCAGCCAGAAAGGAGGTGCCTAGATGCTGGAGCCGAAGGGCAGATTCACACCCCCTGCATGTTTAATCTGCCCACCGCTGCCAATCATTGTCTCCCTCTTCAGAAGCCTAACACAGAGTTTTTTTTTTTTTTTTTTTTTTAGAAATGGCTGTTTAGCCCCGCCCCCTGCGGTGACGTCACCGCTTATACCCGCCCTGCTCTATGGTTAACATAGAGTAGAGCGGGGAAAGGTGGTGATGTCAGAGTAGGAGGCTGGCCGCCCCGCCTCCTGCAGTGACATCACCGCTTATACCCGCCCTGCTCTATGTTAACCATAGAGCAGGGCGGGTATAAGCGGTGATGTCACTGCAGGGGGCGGGGCTAAACAGACATTTCTAAAAAAACAACAACAAAAAAAAACTCTGTGTTATGCTGCAGAAGAGGGAGACAATGATTGGCAGCGGTGGGCAGATTAAACATGCAGAGGGTGTGAATCTGCCCTTCGGCTCCAGCCTCTAGGCACCTCCTTTCTGGCTGCAGGATGTAAGTTTTTTAAGTGTATTTACTCGGGGTACAAGGACTCAAGGGCTGGGGGACCCCTTGCCTGGATGCAGCAGACATGCTGCATCCAGTGCTGTAATTAGATCACCATGCCTGGTTTGGTGACAGGTCCTCTTTAAAATATATCTTCTACCATATTTGAGGTGTACTCAATATTAGTTAGTGTTATATTCTTGTGTGAATATTTAGTTACATCATATTCTTTACTTTAATGTAAATTATTGTTTCATTATGCAATTTTCTTCAGTTACTTTCACTTCATTAAAGGAGTTGTCCCCTATCAGAAAATCTTGGTGACCAGAACCACTATGTTGTCTGAAATAAATAAAAACACTTTTTACTGACCGCCCCTGAGTCCAAAACTGAGTCTCCCTCTTCCCCTGGTGTCTGTTATTGGATACAGCGCTTATGTCACATCAACAGTGCAACAGCCAATCAGTGATTTCGGCTCCTCTGAGGATTTCCTATACTCAGAGAGCTGATGAGCCAGTGATTGGCTGCCACATAGGAGACGTGATACCAAGAGCAGTGACAGAGATTCAATCCTGGACCACGGGGCGGTGAGTTAAAAATGTTTGTTTGTACAACAGCCTCCAGGTACCAGAATTTTTTTTGAAAGAAGACAACCCCTTTAAGTGAACAATTTTAAAGCTTGAAAAGTGTGTGCTGAATGGGAGGGTTGGACAAGGACAGAGCTCAGATCTCAGGAAGATTTATCAACAGCCATTTTGTTAGGATTCATAGATGACTACTTCAGAGTAAGCTACTGAAATCAAGAGAAATGCAGGAGGACTACATGGGTGAAAACTTGATTGTGCAAAGTGCTTTGTTTTGCCAACTTGTCCAATTTGGTCTTTATTATGAAAAATATTGTTTATTTCTTCTTAACTTTTATTATTTTTACTTACTGGTGATCCCTGGGAGAATCCCAAGATGAATCCATAAATGATAAATATTTTCATACTTCAAGCTAGAATCTAAAAAAAATGTATATGTATACATAATTAACATGAATCAAGTTAAAACATACATAGGTTTTTTGTGTTTTTTTTCCATCCTATGCATTCCTTACAGAATTTCAAATAAGTGAATGCTGAATTATGAAGGGGATTAACCTCAAACATATTTATACTGTTCCAACTGGGGTGTAACAATCACAGCCTCAGAGATTGAGACTGTGGGTCTGGCCCATGATGCAGGGGGGCCCACAAATCTCAGCACTTATTTAAATTGGATGTGTATAAGAAGACACACAATCAGCTGAAGTGTATAGTTAAGTCACTGCATAGCTACACATATACATGCTGATAGCCAATCAGAGACCAGCAGCCGATATCTGCATATCCATGACTAAGGGTGCATGGCAATGACATCATATGCCATGGTGCGCACGTTGTTGTTAGCTGCCAGATCCAGCACTGGCTGTAGAAAAAGACACAGCGCACTGGGAGACCAGATGGAGGTGAGAGGAGTGCTTGGGTTTTTTTTTAATTGAGTACATAGAACATATTAACCATGATGGGTGATAGATATTCCAGGATGGAACTAGGATGGGGACATATATAACAGGACGGGGAATGGTTACACCAGGATGGCTCCATGATGGGGACATATATATCAGGATGGGGAGATATATATATATATATATATATATAACCAGGATGTGCCCAGGATGAGGGACATGTATAACAGGATGGGGACATAAACACCAGGAAAGGGGAGGTGTATACCAGAATGGAGCCCAGAATGTGGAACATATATACCAGGATGAGTGACATATAGACTAGGATTTGGGACACATACATTAACAAGCAAAAGGGTAACAATGTTTTGAACATTTGACTTCCAGACTCCATATTTTACCATCTACTACGGCTTGAGTGTGAGACTACCTTCATTTTATAGACAATCATGTTGGCTATTTCATAGGTGAATTTGACTTCCCAATATGTAGCATATTATTGGTTATCATTCATTGCATTATTACTATTTTGCTCCTAAATGTCAAATTAAATGTTTATTATTTAGTTAGCATTTATAAATACGCTGGGGTTTTCACCACTGCCTGAATCCCTCTGACTTGATGTCAACCTTTTGCCTTTTCAATGGATGAACTGGTTCTCTTTTGTTGGAAAATCTTCATGGCTGTTCCTCAAATTGAACCAGTGACATTTTGCTTGGGAATGAACCAAATAATTCACTGAGCTATTAGGGAATATGACAACTGGTTTAAATTTGTAGTGTAAAGGAAGAGAATAATGTTCAAAAACCAAGATCAAATCAGTAAAATACAGTGACATGACTAGAATCTGCATAACTAATCATATGCTAAATATCTGCATGTCAATTTTATCTATGAGATAGCCCATTTGGGCAAATTATACTTAATGAAACAACTTGAGCAGATGTTGTTCCCCTTTAGCCCCTGTAGGATTCACATATTTTGGGTCTTACCAAGAACGATTTCTTGATAACTATAGCTCAATAATAAAAGAGATAAGTCAGTAGACATGTGTATGGGATTTGTTAAGGCTCATATTCTATGTAGGAAGCTAAGTAGAAGCTCATACTGTATATAGGGAACTGTGCAGCAGCTCACAATCTGCATAGAAGGGTACGTGCAGGCTCATCCTGTATATAGGGGGCTATGTGTGGGCTCATTCTGTATATAGGGAGCTATGTGAGGGTTTATACTGTGTATAGGGAGCTATGTGTGGGCTCATCCTGTATATAGGGAGCTATGTGAGGGCTCATACTGTGTATAGGGAACTACTGTATATGAAGGCTTACACTGTATATAGGGTGCTATGTGATGGCTCATCCTGTATATAGGGGGCTGTGGAGGGAGTTATACTGTATTTAAGGAGCTACATGAGGGCTCATACTGTACATAGGGAGCTATATAAGGGCTCATACTGTATTTAGGAGGCTATGCGGGAGCTCGTACTGTAAATAGGGAGATATGTGAGGGCTCATACTGCACATAGGGAGCTGTGTGAGGTCATATATTGTACATAGAGAGCTATATTATGGCTCATACTGTATAAAGGGGCTATGTGAGGGCTCATTCTATTTATTGGGGCTATGTGAGTGCTTATTTTGTATACAGTGGCTGTGTAGGGACTCATATGGTATATAGGGGGTTATGTGGAGGTCTCGCACTGTATATATAGGGGTTATATGTGGACTCAAACTATATATAGGCGATGTCAGTATACTAAATTCTACTTGATATTAACTAATACAAGTAATAACATAAAATGATCATAAATAAAATGTGAATACTTATATGGAGCATAATTAATTTCAACCTATTAGTTCAGCCTTTACAACAGTCATGGTTTTCTCATGGGGGGCTTCCATGCTTCCATGGCCCTGGCTATTCTTAATCTGACCATGGAAGGGATCGCAATGCACGCACTTTTCTTCATGG
>JARQOC010000003.1:288829028-288845793 GCA_033576535.1 Allobates femoralis | reverse complement strand
GCAGTGTGGAGGATGGGCAGTGCCGCAAAGCTGACAGTGCTATTGTGGCACCCCACTGGTCAATGTGCCACAGTAGGGGTACTGCAACTACAACAGAGTGTGTGGTATTCCTGTCGTCGGGGAGTGTAACATCAACCTGAGGCTCCCATCCCAGCATCCCTACACCTAGAGTAGGGGACCAATTGGCAACCGTTACTAGGGTAACTGGTCGCGGTGGGAGGAGAGTTGGGGTAAGGAGAAGTGGGAAACTAACAGACAGATCTAGTCTGGTCTGAGGGACGAAGCAAAGAAGGAGCCCTAGAGGGGACCCACATGGAGTGCGTGTGAAAGGAGCGGTGACGCAGACAGAGGGAGGAAACCCAGTGCTGGACTTCTCTACAATCCAGGGGAATCCTGGTCTACAGCAGAGTACTGGCTCTGAGTCGCGGTGCAGGAGTCCAGCCCTGATCGTCAACACCAGCAGGTTCCAGGTCTACCTAGCAGCCCCTAAACCCGGCCAGAACGCGCAGCCCCACCAGGAGCACTAATCGGGTTGAGCCCCTTAGAAGAGAAGAAGGGTATCTCCCAACGGGGCTGTTGAACAAGTGGGTTGTACAGGACAGTGCAAGGAAGCAAGGAGGCGCAAGAAGAAAGAGGAACAATGAAAGAAAGCAGAAAGTACTCTCTGGGAGCCTCAAAGAGACATTATTCTCCTCAGTGACTACCCAGCCAGCTACCCGAAAGACTGTGTAACTGTAAACCTAATACCATCATACCTTGCTTCCAGTAAAGTACCCTTATAGAGCTAACAAGCCTCGGTGTTTCTTTCCACATGAACTACTGAATAGCTGCCACCATGACAACAAGTGCAGCGGCAGCGCTGCCCTGGGGACCTGCTCCACCTGCAGGGAGCCGATCCATCTAGCCGCATTACCATCATCCCCGGCGGTCTTACAGTGGCACTGGTGAGCATCACCAGAACTGCAGGTGGCGTCATGAGACTTTTATTATTTCTTTTATTTTTCCCATTTTTGCCAGTGACCACCAGTGCACGGGCCCGGGCACCAGGCCATCAAGACAGCACCCTCAACTCCACGCCTGGGTACCGAGTTCCCATAGACCCCTGGGCGGGTCACCAATCTGGCGTTCACGAACAGGATGCATGTTGCATGCCTGGTGTAACCAGGTACTGTGTGCCTTCTGAATTCTTAAAATTGGCCTAAAAGAACTTTAAACAGTCAATATACAGCACAAAAAACCCTTTACCACCAGAGGTGCGAAACTGTTTGCCCACCCGAGTGTCATCAATCATCCGAGGTGGCAGGCCAAATACAAAGATTCTTGAGCCAACACCCTTAAAGAACGGGAAGGGTGCAGCCAGAACTCAACAGGACACATAAGCAGTCCTGGTACCAGCAGTAATGGCAGCAACCTGACTGACCTGTTGATGGAGGTGAAAGAAGAGGCCCGTGACGCAAACAGGGATCCAAGGGCTGTCTCCCTCCTCACCAGTGAGGGAGATGAGGTCTTTTGGAGAGCTGCCTTCCAGGAGCTGAGAGCCACCTCAACGAGACTGTGCAATGGACCATCTGGAGGTGGTGCGCAGACATGGCCCTAGAGCTGACCCGCTGGGCGATGGAGAGGCAGACGGTGGAGGCAGAGGTGACGGACCAGGTCTTGGTCGAACACATGACAACCAGTCATGACCTGCCTGGTGGACTGCGGCCTGTAGCAACAGCAAAGGCTAGGGTGCAGACGGAATGACCCCGAATGCATGCCCGAAAACAGCGCCAACATCACCGCATCGGAGCCTGACGACCCAGAGGGAGCAGCTGCAGAGCTAGATTCCCTAGAGAACCTGAATCCGAGCCAGAGGTCATCGTGCAATCCATCCAGGAGGAGGAACCAGACGAACAACTTAGCTCCGAGGAGGAGGATCCTGACACCGACATCCCAGAGGCTGACAACGAGGAGACCGGAGCAACCGCTCCCTGAATGGCGTTGTGGAGTAGCATCGAATACCTGCTAGAGGGCATCCGAGGAAGCCAGTCCGCCTATGCCGGGGGTCCAGGCAGAGCTCCCAATCCTGTTTCCGGACAATACGCCCCAAATTGACTTTGCTGACCAAGCGGAGCGACAACGCCGCCGAGAGGAGTGGTGGGCTGTCTTAATGGAGAGTCGATAAGCCCGAGCCCAGGCCCGCCTACGACCCCCGATGCCCCCTGACCAACGTAAGACAGGTACTGTGACATCCTTCAACCTGGAGGTTGGGTATGGGTTCGTGTGGGAACCAGGCCTCTATGTGGAGGAATTTGTGGGATGATGCGAGTCCCACCTTCAAAGGGGCCACCCGGATTGGGACTTGCATCGGGGGGACCGGGTGATGTACGAACGAAACGGGACCACGAAGGTGGTATGCTATCCGTGTCTCACGAGTATAAAGACTTAATGGACTCGCAGTTTGTACATAGTTGAACTATACCAAGAACTGTTTTTCCTACTTTATTGATAGAGACACTCTTAAGGTACCGTCACACGGGGACATATCGCCGGCGATGTTGCCGGCAACCGAGGGGCGTGGCCAGGTTGCGGCGACATCGCCGGCGAATTGCCGCATGTGACAGGGCGATAATCAGGCGATGAATCGCCTGAGTCACATCGCCAGGTTTCCCAACAATGTTGGGAAACCTGGCGATGTTGCTCAGGCAATCCTGCCTGATCGCCCTGTGTAACGCGGCAACCTGCAATGTTGCGGGCGATTCTGCCTATATCCAACATTGCGAGTTATCGCTCGCTGGGTTGCTGGGCAACCCAGCGAGCGATAGCCGCGACATCGCCGGTAAGTTGCTCCGTCTGACATCTCCCCAGCGATGTTGTCAGGGATGCGCGCTCCCGCAATCCCCGGCAACATCGCCGGCGATATGTCCCTGTGTGACGGTACCTTTAGACTATCATGAGAACTCTGACATGCTTCCCCCATATGTATCATGTAGAGCGGTGATAAAGGACGCTGTGCAAAGTGAAGGACAATTACCGCTGGGTCTGCAAGAGTGTGTACCGGCCCGTTAGGCTGATGCTAAACTGTTTGCAACTTTTAAGATGATGAGCCTCCCATAAAGGGAAGAATTGTATACATCTGTAAATAAAACCTGTTAATGTTTATTTGAATAAAAAAAAAAAAAAAAAAGCTCTTTAGCGGGTAGGGGTAGGAACACTTGAGGACAAGTGTGTTTCACCAAGGGGGAATGTGGCACCCCACTGGTCAGTGTGCCACAGTAGGGGTACTGCACTCACAACAGAGTGTGTGGTATTCCTGTCATTGGGGAGTGTAACGTCAACCTGAGGCTCTAATCCCGGCATCCCTACACCTAGAGTAGGAGATCAATTGGCAACCCATTACTAGGGTAACCGGTCCCGGTGGGAGGAGAGCTGGGGTAGGGAGAAGCGGGAAACTAACAGACAGATCTAGTCTGAACTGAGGGACAAAGCAAAAAGGGAGCCCTAAAGGGGACCCACAGGGAGGACTCCTGAAAGGAGCAGTGACCCAGATGGAGGGAGGAATCTCAGTGCCGGACTTCACTGTCCGGGGGAATCCTGGTTCACAACGGAGTACTGGCTCCAAGTCGCGGTGCAGGAGTCTAGCCCTGAGCCGCCAACACTAGCAGGTCTCAGGTCTACCTAGCAGCACCAACCCCCATGTCCAGAGTGCGCAGCCCCACCAGGAGCACTAAACCGGGTTGAGCCCCTTACAAGAGAAGAAAGGTATCTTATAGCACCCAACGAGCCTGGTAGGCAAGTGGGTTGCACAGGACAGCACAAGGAAGTAAGGAGGCGCAAGGAAGAAAGAGGAACAGTGAAAGAAAGCAGAAGGTACTCTTTCGGAGGCTCAAAGAGACGTTATTCTCCTCAGTGACTTCCCGGCCAGCTACCCGCAAAGACTAACTGTGAACCTGTATACCATCATAACCGGCTTCCAGTAAAGTACCCGTATAGAGCTAAAGGTACCTTTACACGCCGCCACAACAGGATGCATACAACCCGCTACAGGCTACAAATGTAGCTTGTCGCGCCAATATCGCCGCTAGTAGCGGCGTCTGAAGACGGGACGACACAGCCGGCTACAGATACATCTGTATCCGTGCACTGCCCATAAACAGATGGCTACATCGCCGATTGTAGCGAGCTGTATCGGCGTGTAAAGAACCCACAGAAGGGAACTCTGGACACCCGGCGATGTAGCTGCAATGTAGCTAAGGCGTCACCCAGGCTCCGTGTTACCGCGCCCCATCTGCGATCATTGGTGGAAGCTCCTGCATGACGATTGGTAGTCGCTGCATAGGGAGGCATATTTAAGGAGCTGACCAGTCACACTACACAATTGCTCGAGCGTCAAGTATTAATCAGCCTCCTGCGATGCCTGCCCAATCATGATGTTATTGCTTTGTCCTATCACCGTACGGACGTCTTGTAATCCACAATTGTGGCACGCCTGTGTGCTGTCCCTGCTGCACCAGGTCCGCCCATATTAGCTTGTTGTAGCGTTGTGTAAATGAGGTACGCTGAGCTACAGATGGCTACTTGAGACACCCGGCGATGTAGCTAGCTGTAAATGTAGCGTAGCGTAGCGTACCTTGTGGCGGCGTGTAAAGAGGGTGCGTTTCCCGTTTGTAACCGTTTGGCCGTGCTCGTGCACGTGAAGTAGCCGTTGGTATCCATCCTGCAGTGGCGGCGTGTAAAGGTACCTTAAGGGCCCCTTTACATGCCACCACTAAAAGGTAGCAACTGCCTGGCATTGGGGATATTTATGCCTGTTGCCATGAAATTGCTACGAAATGGCGGAGTGTAAATAGGGAAATTCCTTCTTGTGTCCTGCAGTTGACTCAGATACCTGTTGCTGAGCCGTGCTCAAAAACCGAAGGCAACACAAAGGCACAATTGCCATGGTACTGGCGTCTAAACGGGGCACAGGCATGGATGTTGCGTCCCCTAGTGAACTCCCAGGGGCGTGCCACAGCGTCATGGATACCACGCCCCATCAGCGATCATTGGTGGGGGCTACTGTGTAACCATTGGCTGTCCCTTCACAGGGCTCCATATTTAAAGAGCTATCCATTCACAGTCCACCATTGGAATGGCGTCATGTATTAGCCAGCCTTCCTGCGCAGGCTGGCCAATCATGACGCTATTGCGTTGTCCAATCAACGCTTTTGTGTCATGGAATACACAACTCTGTCAGCCTATGTACTTGCGGCGCGAAATATGTACGCCCATATTCCTTTGTGGTAGCGGTGTGTGAAGCAGCGAAGGTATTCAACAGGAAGTAAGCCGCAAGAACTGTCGGCACTTCCGGGGAACACATACCTTCAGTGGACAACGCAATGGCGGCGGTATATGCGGCATCAGCGATCGATATCCACCATTAAAAACGTGCGCGTGCGGTGGATACCTGTTGCTAGCCACAGTGGTGGCGTGTAAAGGTACCTTAACAAGCCTCGGTGTTTTTTTCCACATGAACTACTGAATAGCTGCCACCACGACAACAAGTGCAGCGGCAGCGCTGCCCCAGGGACCTGCTCCGCCTGCAGGGAGCCGATCCATCTAGCCGCATAACCATCATCCCTGGCGGTCTGACAGCGGTGCTGGTGAGCATCACCACAACTGCAGGTAGCGTCACGAGACTTTTATTATTTCTTTTATTTTTCCCATTTTTGCTAGTGACTACCAGGGCACGGGCCCGGGCACCAGGCCACCGAGACAGCACCCCCAACTCCACGCCCGGGTACCAAGTTCTCATAAACCTCTGAGCGGGTCACTATGAAATGAGGAGACCTGACAGAAGGGTTTGTAACATAGCTAAGCTAAGATGTGCTGCCCTTCCTTCTACAGGGACCTTATCTGAAACATCTTAGTCATCTGTGCTTTCTAATCATTAAAGTAGTTAGATCAGCACATCAGGATTATGTGTCAGACACATCTCACATACTCAGAAAACATCAAGCTGGACCAGGGGATGTTCAGCGCACGGCAAAACACAATGGGTACAATGGGGGATAGTAAATGTAAGGAAGGCCCTGACAGTAGGGAGTGGGGGATGAGACACCTCCTGCTACTCGCCTGTATCTTACCCCAGCTCCCCTATTGCCCTATGCGGCTCCTCCCTCTGCCACAGTGACCATATAAAGGGAATGGGAGTGGTGCAGCCTGGCTGCAAACTGGAGTAGACTGGAGCTGCCAGCAAGTGAACGTGCCATTAACCCTTACTGGCACAAAATAAATGAATTGCATGTAAAATCCAGCACCCAGAGCTTTCACTCCTACTCTAAGATGGTGGGGGTAGTTTCTCCTTTCCTTTGAGTTCTGCTGTCTGCTTATGATTGCTCATCATCAAAAAGGGGCGAAAGTACATGAAACCAGCGAAAACTATCTGAAAACACCCACTTGGACTTAAAAATATTAACTCAGTATGAGCCAAATACTTTGATAACTGTCAGTGAGCTCTCCAGCATTGTGAATAGCAATGACAAAAACAGTGATCATAACAGAATACACAGTACTTTATATCCTTTTATTTTAGTATGCAATTTTACAAAATATTTGATACAACACTGACAGTATCAACTAATAAATACAATAGAAAACAATTATAAGAAATACTAATTTTACCAAACATTTCATATTTGTCAGTTTATATTATTATGTTTTAGTCATATACACAGACAATTTATGTACAGTAGAAATTGTAAAATTAATGAGCATAAATACATGAATTGTATTGACAGGAGTAAAGATTTGTTTGTTGGACTGTGTTCATTTTATATTTTATTGTTACCATGGTTTATATCAGAAATGAAATCTGACACAACATTAATTTACATTGGTATTATGCTTCATCTGTCGGTGGTTTCCAGTATTTTTTACAGTAAGAATAGTGTATTTTCATAGAACTTTACATCAACATTTGCGGAACCTCAAAAGAACTATCTCAACGAGATTGGTCCAGAATTATTGGATTCCATTAGAAGAATGCATCCAACACAGCTTTAATGGCTCCATAATGAACAGAAACCATGACATTTGTCTAAACAGAGCTGTAAACCACTAGCAGTAGATTGTACATTAAATAGTGATATAATAATACATCTATAAATAATACAGGCAGATTTAGCTACATTGGTTTATTAAACCTATAATAGATTTTGCTAAATTAAAGGTCCAAGTGTTTCTCAGTTATAATGTCAACAATGCATCGTTAGAGGATTATAGATTCCTTAAAATGAAAGTATAATAGAATAACATTGGCCCAGATTTAATAAAAGTGGCATAACTTTGGCCAATGCCTAAACTGAGCTTAGTTTCTTATTGTCATGCTCTGATAGAAATATGATGTGTGTGTCCTATTTGGTATATCTGTCATAACATTCATTATTTCCAAAAATTTCACGCTGGCTGAAAGTCAGGCTCTCATTCTACATCAGGTTCTATGTTCAACCCCTTAATGACCAATGACGGCTATACCCATCATGGCTTTGAACTGTCACTGTATGTAAACACTCTATTTGGTCAAAGAAATTCAGAAAATATCATCCTAAATTTACTGCTAACATGAAGTCCAATATGTCATGAAAAACCAGTCTTGGAATCACTAGGATCTGTTGAAGCGTTCCAGAAATACAACCTCAGAAAGTGACTCTGGTCAGAATTACAAAAATGAGGCTTGGTCCTTGGATACTTCTCTCATTTGCGACTTTCAGTGGTGCAAAAGGTTGCAAGTTTTGGCGCAAATAGTTAATAAAGGAGTTGATTATTTTATCTTTTTTTATAATAGAAGTGTTGAGGACATGATTTTGTAGGACTTACTAAGTAACATATTTTTCAAATTTAAAGACACACATTTTTCCCTAAAAAATTTAAGGGAACTTTGGGGTATGTCTTATATTCCAGATACAGCTTACAGTTTGGTGCGCTGGATCATGGTCACAGAAGGCAGGTTCGCAGCTGAAAGAAATTGGCGATGGCACGGCACACTGCAGTCCCGAGGCTGGAAGAAGGGGGTGTCACAGCAGCGTGATATGGGCGCCATTGATGACCGGTCAGTGGATGTGGTGTGTTTCAGTAAAATGGTTGTGCAGGCAGCACATGCATAGATCAAGGTATCGGAGAGCCGAGTCCTCAGTGTGCACATGCACCGCCTCCGCAGCCATTTTCCTGAAGTCCATCGCGTCAGAAGCAGGGCATGCACAGATTAAGACCTCCTCTCTTCGATATCTCGGTGTGTGTGCGTTACCCCCACAGCCACTTTACTGAAGCACATCTTATTCACTGTCTGGAGATCAATGGCCAACGTATCACGCTGGCGCAACACCCCCTCCCAGCCTTGGGCCTGCAGCATGCCATGCCACTGCTGACTTCCTTCAGCTGTGACCCTGCCTCCTGTGACCCACTCCACTGTGCCCCTCCGGCAAACTGTATCCAGATTACAAAATGGACTTCGATTTTATGACAGACCCCCTTTTTTAATATTAAAAAATTGTTTCCCATTTTCTTACTCTAAATTTTGGGTGTGTTTTATAATCCACAAAATACGGTTATTATAAATTCTCTTTCTTTCTCAAAGACTATACATCTTTCCTGCTCCCACAATGGCAGTTTATTCAGAAACAGAGGACCAGACCTGTCCATCGGCCTTCTCCAATGAAAGAAAACAGCTTTCTCATGTGCTTTGTTTTCCAATTGCTTGAGACTGGTGGACACACCTGGTCTTATACAGCTCCATCACCAACCTTTTAGTTTGGGAAAGCTGGACTAACTAGTGGGTGGGGAGAAAAGTACTAGTGTATCTCAATAGAAGCATGCAGGTAATCCAGTGGAGTGTTCATATTTACAAAATCATTTTTATTAGAAACATTTTTCCTTTTAAAAACACTTGTAGTAACAGGTTCTAGAGAGTGAGGAAGTCTACTCGCCGAAATGTGTAATCTCGTTGGGCACAACCTGTAGTTCTATATGCCTATTTATTGCATTGACAAACCCGTTGCTACAAGTGTTTTTAAAAGGAAGATTTTTTCTAATAAAAATGGATTTTTTTAAATATGGGCACGCCACTGGATTATCTGCATGCTTCTATTCTCCAAGGGATCATCTCATCCCATCCTGCGGTAACTTCCTAAGGAAAACAGGATTGTGACATATGACTGAGAGGGTTAGCTGGCTTGACTATTATTTTTTCAGTGCATCTCAATGAAATAGAATATTATCAAAAAGTTAATTTATTTCTGTAATTCAATACATAAAGTGAAGCACATATATTATATACAAACAAAAAAGGGATTACCGGGCACTACTGACCACACTTGTCAGCCTAATCAGGTTACACTGACCACCGATGTTGCCCAGCCAAATATAGTCCAGCAAACATCATAAATTGAAGAAAAAAAGCGGCACTCACCGGTTTCTTTATGCTCTTTTTACTCACCTATTCCAGGTGGGCCACATACGCAGGGAGGGAGTGGAGGGGTGGACAATGGCACCGTTTCACAGTAATTCCGCTTCTACGGGTCAGGAGCACAGTGGAATTACCACGAAACGGTGCCATCGTCCACCCCCTCCCTGCGTATGTGGCCCACCTGGAATAGGTGAATAAAAAGAGCGTAAAGAAACTGTGGAGTGCTGCTTTTCTCATCAATTTATGAGGCATATATTATATATGCACAATTCAGTTTGATCTTCTTTTCTTTAGTGTCACTTATTAATTTCCATTTTTCATATATATAGTAGTGTCGCGGCAGATATCCTATTGTTGTAAGTATGATTATTTTCTGCCAGCACCTACGGTGACGCCAGTCTTATACATTTTTACATATTGCCTTTTTTGACTGAGCTCCCATTATATATAATTTTCCCTTTTCCTTTTCATAGTCTGGTAACCACTCTTGGACACCAGTGTGAGGTCCTAGCACACACCTGATTTTAATTACATCCTTAGACATATAAGCCTACACAGATTTCACCAGTTCACCATCTCACTAGGGCATAGTGTCAGGACCTGGCAGTGGAGGCCCCTTGAAGTGGGTGCCAGGCTTGATCCTTAGTGGCCACTAATGAGACTAAGACCTCTGATTTCATTTTTAGCACAGGGCAGTCTCTGCATTACACATTTGCACAATTCAGTTTGATCTTCTTTTCTTTAGTGCCACTCATTAATTTACATTTTTCATATATATAGTAGTGTCGCGGCAGATATCCTATTGTTGTTGCATATATTATATAGTCATCACAGAGTGATCTATTTCAATTGTTTATTTCTGTAAATGTTGATGATTATGACTTTTAGCCAATGAAAACCCAAAGGTCATTATTTCAGAAAATTTAAGTAGGGAGGATGCAGGGTAAATACCGTTTTGCCATATTGCACAAGTCATCAAAGGGTGAATATAATATTGATTTATCAGTCAATGTGTTTCAGGGCTCCCAGAAACGCCCTGAAACATGGCAATATTGTATTCATTTTTGATGATAATCTAATTCATTAAGTTGCCCTAGTAACTACACAAATCATGCCCCCCCACACATTTGTTAAAATGAAAATAAATTTCCAACCTGTTGAAAAGAAATCTAGCATCATGAAATTACCTGTTGTGAAATCTGATTTTTGTTTTACATGGTTTTTTTTTAAAACATTTTCGACAATTATTTTTTCATGTTACATTCCTTATTGAAATCAAATAGTAATCTGAAAATTTCCCACTAGCCACTGGGACATTTTTAGATTCATTTCTCCTGTCCTTTCTGAAAGAGTTTACAACAGGGCTCCATATTATCAGAGGTAGGACTACAACAGCAGGAAACACCTCTGTTTTTGGCTGTTAAAACACTACAATTCAAAAGATAGGGTTGGGATCTGACTATTGTGGCTATGTACATATGTTGTTTCCTAAAACAATAGGAAGTTAAGTCTAAAAAGCCCCAAGGGGCAGTGTGAAGATTTCAAGATATCTGTTTAGATTAGTACCAGTATGTTAGATGAGCTGTCATATCTCTTTTTCATCCTCTCAGTTGTGTTACGGTGGCCACATACTTCCAATAGTTGTTGGCCAAACACCTGTCTGGCGGTTTTCCATCCAACTCTCCCATAAACATGCATGCTTGGTTCGGCCAAGTGTGAATATGAATGAATGAAGTAGATGTTTAGCATATGTGCTTTCTGTTGGATTTCGTAGGACAGAATGACACATTCTCTTAGTCAAGTCCAAACCTTTTTGTACTGTTAAGTCAGGTATACCCTCCATAAGGCAATGACAACGATCACTCTTTTGGCCTCTTTTATACAGTAGAACCCTATGGACAGGTCTAGTGTTACATGTTAAATGCACCATTAATTATATACATTTATTAATAGCACCATTAATTTATGAAGTTTTCATTTAGCTCTGCTTGTAATATGTAAAGATTTCTAAAAGGGCAACAGAGTTAAAAAATTATCCTTATATCGGACTAGTGCATATGAAAGAGTGACTAATTCTGGACCTGATTCTACAATTATCCACCTAGGTTTTCATACTTTTTTTGTATCTTTTCCAATGGCAGGACATAAGCGCAAGGTTATGATTGCTACCTGAGCACCCACTATATGTATTCCTCTGTACACTAGGATTAAAGAGAACTAATAGGCTCTGAAGCTATATTACTTATATTACTTACTCTATACAGAAGACTCAGAGGACTATGGACAGCTTGTGTTTTCAACATATATGACTGTGTACACGTATTCATGAATAAAATATTTGCTACAATTATGTTTAAATAAAAAAGTTTTACACTGTGTACACAATTATCAGGAGTATATTGTCCATTATAATCAATTGTATAAATATTTTCCAACTCCAACCATTACGCCATTTTCCACGACCCGCAGCGTTCTCATTTTTCGGGATCGAGGACTTATTTTTTGCGTCGTGAGCTGACGCTTCTAATGATACCATTTATGGGTAGATTCGCTGTTTTGATCGCCCGTTATTGCATGTTATTGCAATGTTGCAGCAACCAAGAAAACGTTATTTTGGCATTTTGGCTTTTTTTTCCATTACACAGTTTACAGATCTGATTAATTGATTTTATCTTTTGATAGATAGGGCATATCTGAACGCAGTGATACCAAATGTGTGTATATTTTTTATTTTTTTAATAGTTTTGATTTTAATTGGGCATAAGGGAGGTGGTTTAAACTTTTCTTTTTTTTCTTATTTTTAATAACTTTTCCTTTTCATTGATTTACCTTGCTCACTAGAGGGCCTAAGTAATCCACTATTTGATCGCTTCCCTGTGTTCCGGTGGACTACAGTCTATCTGAAAATAGGGGAAGTTATCACTTTCTGCTGGTGACCTCACTGGGAGATGCAGGTATCAGCAGAGGTCCCGTGATCGTTTCACAAGACCTGTGATCCTGACAGGGAACAGCGCGATCCCCGCCAATGTTATGGATCATGCATTCAGGCATTGACAGTGCGATCCAATGAGTTAACACTGCCAATTGGATAACTGATCCGATCTGTGATGTTAGCTACACATCTCAGCTGATGAGATCAGCTGAGCTGTGTGCCCGAGGATGCGAGCTCAGCTCACAGCATGAGCTTGCATCAGGGGGTGAGACATGGCCATGGAGATATCTATACATCCTTGGTCGTGAAGAGGTTAATATGAATGATTATTGGATAAATCAGATCAGGTGATGTGAATTTGTGTAATGAGGCAGGGTGTAGCCTAAGGATATCAACACCCTTTATCAAAGAGTGCAGAATTATTAAGCAGTTCGATTTCCTTAGTCAAAATTGGCCATAAAAAAAGAGATTTAACTGGCTCTGAAAATTAAAAAATAGTTACATGTGTTAGGCTCCTTCTGCATCTGCATTTATATGTAATACGTGGCAGATTCAGCAGATGTCGCCACATTGCCAGATCTGCCGCGTAGCAGCAGACTTGCGGCACCCATCCAGCAAGCCCCATTCATTCTCTAAGGGGCTTGCAGTCAGGTGTGGCAAGTGTGGTTTTGCCGGATCCGTGTTTTTTTTGCAGTGCCGCAAATGCCAGATCCGGCAAAACCTCACTTACTGAACCTGACCGCAAACCCTATAGAGAATGAATGAGGCTTGCCGAATTGGTGCCACAAGTCAGCCATTACGTGGCCGATCCGGCAGATGCAGCGAGTGACTCGTATATCACACGAACAGTGTGATTCCAGACTTACCCTGTATCTCTGAACACCTTGTACTTCATTTTTAGCTTGTTTTGCCTGGGGAAAACAACTTGCTTAATAATTCTGCACAACTTGACAAAGGTTGTTGATATCCTTAAGCCACACCCTGCCGCATTAAACACATACACAAATCAATATGTAATTAGTTTATAGTGTTTTGAGTTGGAAAATACCCATGAAAATAAAAGAATGATCAAAATACTCACCTAATTCTGCACACAGTGTAAATAAGATACAGTAATTGACTATTCATGATAAGAAATATCTTGCAGTGCTTTATGGGTTCTTTCTACTAGTAACTTGACTGTTTTGAGGTATCATTTTGGATACACCAATACATACCTAGCTAACGTGTCTTGCTTTGTCACCACTTGAAAGGAAGATTTACTAATGTAATCAATCATTATTTTATCAAACCTATTTTGATGTACCATTAGGCTCAGAAATGTAAAACAAATTATACATTCATGTCAGTGGGTGACATGTAGTCGTCCTGCTCCAGATAACAGATTAAAAACACATCCTTTCTGATTAAATGTTGCATAAGCTAGGTTGAAACTGGTGTAACCCTTGAGCCTAATATCCATCTTGGCAGTCATTATCATTTCCTATGGCTTTACGTTGATAAATACCAAACATGAATCTTCTTCTATCAAATTCAGAACTTGCAGATTCTTTACTGACACTTTCAGACTCACTAGACTCACTGTTCCGCCTCACCTCAGAGGATTCAGCACTCTCTCTAGATTGGCTTTCACTGTCCTCTGATGATATGCTTTCTTTGTCTTCGCTGTCGGATGATGAGTCACGGTCTTCTACAGTGTTCTCTTTGGAAACAGTATTGACCTCTGATGATTTACTGGAAGATTTGCTGTCTTCCAAAGAACTATTTCCTAACACAATGGACATCAGTTTAAAAGATTTACTGACTTCTGCTGATTCACTAATTTTGTCTTGCTCTATTTTTCTAGCAGAGCCATGTGATTTCTTGTCACTTTGTGACGAATCCTTGTCTTCAGAGTTTTCTTTAGAGGCTTGTTGACTTTGGCTATCTTCCATGGATTCACTTATATCTTGTGTAGACTTGGACACATCTTGATCTTCCACAGATGCGCTTTTGCTAATTTTCCTCATAGCTTTTTCATTTTCTTTCAATTGCAGTGTTTCTTTGGACTCTCCATGACTAACATTTTCTCCAGACTTAATTTTATCTTCTTCTGATTGACTGATATCTTCTTGTGATTGAGTAGCATCCTCAATAGACTCTTTAGACTTGGTGACATCCTCATTTGGAGTGTCGTAGTGTTTTCTGCTAGTTAATTGTATGTCTTCATGTGAATGAGTATCTTCTCTTGAGTGTTGGTCTTTTGATTGAGATCCTTCCGTTAAAGGGTGTCTTCTGTTGAGTCCTCATGTGAGTCAATGTCTTCCTGTGAATGTGTATCTTCTGGAGAATGAATGTCTTCTGGAGAGTTAACATCCTCTTTTGAGTGACTGTCTTCCTTTGAATGACTATCTCTTTTGAGTGAGGCTCTTCTTTTGAACTTGCTTCTGATCTACTATCAAATAGTTTTGATTCATCTTGCTTGCTATTCTGTACATTTTCTGAACTTTCCAATACTTCAGAATTGTGGTCTTCTGGGTTTTTATATGCGTTTAACATTTGATTTGGCTCCTCAGATTTGCTATTCTGCTTTTCAACATGACCTTTGCTTTGGTGTGTAGCAATCTTCTTTTCTTTCTTTGTTACCACCTTTTTGCTTCTTTCCGAAGATGTACTTATGGTAACATCCCTGTTTGTACTGGAGTCACTATTATGATTTAGTGATACGTTTGAATCATCATTTTGCATTTCTTCAATGTCGTTTTCAATCCTGTTTTGGTAACGTTTCTCAAGCCTGCTGTTGATACCATCATTATTATTCTCCTTGCTTTCAGTTCTACAATCCTGAGAATCCTCCTTACTGTCTCCAGCTTTAATAGTTACATTATCTTCATAATCATTATTCTCATCTTCATCATCATCATCATCATCATCATCAGTGTTTACATCCTCATCATTGTCATCATCATTTCCTACATTGTTATCTTCATGTGATAAATTCTCTTGAACCATTTCTTCTTGGTCACTTTTGGCTTCCTCATTTGATAGTGTCAAAAGCCCTCCCTTCTGTTTTTCAGTGGCAGTATGTGAACGATCTCCACTTTTTGGAATGACCTGTATGACATAATGAAATATAATTTACAACTATTATACACAGAAAGCATATTTATTTCTTTACAAATCCAATAATTGCCAGGTATCCCCTATGTAAATTATATTTGATTTCTCATAAGCATATTACTAACACAGGTAAAATAACCCCTAAAGATATTATGTATATTCCCTAGTGTATATGGTAGAGCTTAGGCTCTAGATCAGTGTTTAATCAAAAATGCTTATCAAAAACTCAATTTTTCATGATGGCTCAGTGGATAGCATTGTAGCCTTGCAGTGCTGCAGTCTTGAGTTCAAATCTCATTTGCAGCCTCAGAAAACATCTGTTTGGAGTTAGTATGTTCTCCATGCTGTCAGAGTGGATTTCCTCGGAGTACTCAAATTTCCTTCAACACTCCAAAAACATAGTCAAGAGATTTAAATTGTGAGCCCCAATAGAGATGATGTCTTCTATACCTTCACGACTTTGAACGTATGTGTACGTCCAAGGTCGCCTCCCTCTCTTTTGATTGGAGCTCACGCAACGAACTTGCATCATTCCCTGCACATATCAGATGATCTTATCAGCTGACAAGTGCAGCTAACAGGGCTGTGCGGATCAGCAATATGCCTGACTTTTTTAACTCTTTAATCCGTACTGTCAAACACTGACAGCATATTGCAAAGGCGAGGATCGTACCATTCCACGCCGTTATCGGTGGCCCCGTGATGCAATCATGGGGTGTCGATGCATTGCTATGACCGCCTAAGGTCCTGTGAGGACCCCGGATGCTGTTATGACTCCCTTCCTGTCAGCCATGCCTGAGCAGTGTTGCTGACAAAATGTGATCATTTGTGTTTTGTAGAGGGATTCTGAAGCATCTCTCTGAACAACACAAGCAATTGGACTGTGCAGTGCTGAGGTGCCCTAAGGGGCATTGTAATATGAAGTAAAAGTGGTAAAAAAGTTTTTAAAAATATGAAAAAAATAAAAAAAGCATAAAAGTTCAAATCACCCCCCCCTTTGCCTCATTGCAAATACAACTATAAAAAAATATACATTTTATATATCTGAAATCAGATATGTCTAATCTATCAAAATATAAAATCAATTAAATCAGATCTGTAAACTGCGTAATGGAAAGAAAAGTCAAAACGGCAAAATTAGGTTTGCAATGAAATGCAATAACAGGCACTCAAAACATTGCATCTACCAAAAATGGTATCATTAAAATTGTCAGTCAAAAGCCACAAAAAATAAACTGTAACACAGAGCTAAATTCTGAAAAATGAGAATGCCACAGGCGGTGGAAAATAGCGCCAAAAGTGCAATTCTTTTT
>JARQOC010000003.1:288817554-288828928 GCA_033576535.1 Allobates femoralis | reverse complement strand
AAAAGTAAAAAAGTTATGGCTCTTGGGAAAAAGGGAGAGAAAAATGGAAAATTGCTTAGGGTGAAGGGGTTAATGGTGCTAAAATAATAAATATTTAAAAGGAATATGTCAGTACATTTTAGACCTCGTTCATATGTCGCGTATTTTTTGTGCATTTTTGCGTGCGCTTTTCCCCCAAAGCACACTTGCGTCTGCGTTTCACAGCAAAGTGAATGGACTTTCACTTTTGCTGTTCACACGCAACGCTATTTTTCGGCCGCGCTTTTATGGGAGAAAGCGCGAGTGTAAAAAGAATGAACATGTCAATTCTTTCTGCTTTTTAGCGCGTGCTTTCTCCCATAGGGGCCATTATAACCGCTGGAATTATGCATCGCCGTTCAGACGATGCGTAATTCCATCGGGAATATGCCGGCGCTGATGTCACAGAGGGGAGGAAGAATCCTGTTCCTTCCCTCTGTGTGACATCTGTCACAGCCCCCATTTGATTTCGCAGTGCATGAAAAAATACTGCAAAATCAAATGTAGAAGAATGTCAAATGTATTAAAAATAATAAAGACGTACATATGATGTACATATCACATGACCGCAAGCGGCCAATCACAGCACCCGTTGACAGCCCGATGACATCACGCAAGGTCTTGCTGCTCGGGTCCTGCGACTCCCTGCTCCGGAACACCCGGCGTGGGTAAGTATAAAAATCTTTATTATTTTTAATTTATTTGTCATTGTTTTACATTTGATTTTGCAGTGTATGGTGGCCGTCACACGCACAGATATCTTTAGCGATATTGTAAGCGATCACGTGGACGCGCAATCGCTTACAATATCGCTCACATCGCTGGTGAGATGTCACACAGACAGACTCACCAGCGATGTGGAGCCGCGATCTCGCTGGTAACTATGGTACACATCGGGTAACTAGGCGCCGCGCGTCGCTTAGTTACCCGACGTGTACCATAGTTACCATCTCCCAGCATAGACTCTGCGCTGGGAGATCGCTCATCGTGGTGTTATACACCACGATGAGACAGATCGTCAAATCGCTCATCGCTAGATCTGAGAACCGGAGCTCAGATCAGCGATGTCACGATCAAGCGATTTACCATCGTAAATCGCTTGATTACATGCAACGATTTCTTGCCCGATATCGCTTAAGCGATCAAGATGGAGATCGCTTAAACGATATCGGGCAAGAAATCGTTCCGTGTGACGGCCGCCTATAATGCACTGCAAAATCAAATGGGGCTGTGACAGATGTCACAGAGGGGAGGAGGAACAGGATTCTTACTCCCCTCTGTTATATCACTAAACAAGTAGCCCCGTAAAAAAATGTGGTGTGTGAATGCACTGCATTTTTTTACAGGGCTTTTTTGCACGGATGCAAAACGCTGAAAAAAAGTGCCCGCACAATAAAAGCACTATGTGTGAACACAGCCTTAAGGTACCATCACACGCGGCAATTTTGCTAGCAATTTCACTGGCAATTTGCTGGTTGCAGTGAAATCATGGACACATTGTTACATTTGTGCACGGCAACAAAATAGAACAATGTGTCCATGATTTCACTGCAACCAGCAAATTGCCAGTGAAATTGCTAGCAAAATTGCCGTGTGTGATGGTACCTTTAGAGCACTTATACATTGTTATACTACTGGGATTAGCTTTATAAACATATACTTCTCAAAACTGCCTGCTATTGTATTTTGTCTTAACCCCTTCACGACAAAGGACGTAATAGTCCTTGGTCGTTTCTCGCCCCCTGATGCGAGCTCACACCCTGAGCTCGCACTCTGCCCCCACATCTCAGCTGATCTGATCAGCTGGAGAGTATAGCTAACACCACCGATTAGATCAGCGATCCAATCGGTGCTATTAACCCTTTAGATCATGCTGTCATTCTCTGACAGCACAATCCACAGCCATGTGATCATGGGATACCTGGACAGCACAGGGACCTGTAATGACCCAGGAAGCTGCCCTGAATCACTTCCTGCTAGCAATGACCCAGTGATGTCACCAGCAAAAAGTGATAATTTCCCTTATCTTCAGTTCAGCAACAACTCATCTGAACACAAGTGAAGCGATCAGACAATGGAGCACTGAGGCCCCTAGTGGGCGGTGTAAAATAAAGAAAAAAAATAAAGTTTTTCCAAATATGTATATAAAAAACCTAAAAGTTCAAATCACCCATCTTTTACATAATTGAAAATAAAAGTATTAAAAAAATTTAAAAAATACACATATTTGGTATCTATTTTGTTGCTGTGTACAAATGGAGCAATGTGTCCATGATTTCACTGCAACCAGTAAGTTGCAAGTGAAATTGCATGCAATGTTGCAAAGTGTAAAGGTACCCTTGAATAAATTGTTTATTTCAAAAGTACAATTCGTCCCGCAAAAAACAAGCTCTTATATGGCTTTATTGACAGAGAAATGAAAAAGTTGACTCTTGGAAGACAGGGAGAGAAAAAACAGAACCAAACAAGGGAAAATCACCTACGGCAAAGGGGTTAAAATAAATTCTAATACAACAGTTGCTGTATGTAAATTATTGTAGAAGATTTTAAAGGGAACCAGTCACCAGTTTTGAGGATCCTAAACCCTGTCCGGTACCTTTAAAGCAAGGGTGGGGAACTCCAGGCCTCAAGGGCCGCTAACAGGTCATGTTTTTAGGATTTCCTTTCTATTGCACAGGTGATTATATTATCACCTTTACCAGTGATGATTCCAACCCCTGTGGAATGTTAAGGAAATCCTGAAAACATGACCTGTTGGTGGCCCTTGAGGCCTGGAGTTCCCCACCCCTGCTTTAAAGGTACCTTTACACTCCGCAACCATAGGAGGCAATTTTGGCGGCGATATTTCTCGCTGGAATTATCGCCGCCAAATCGCCTCCTTATTGCGGCGTGTAAATAGTGAATTTGGCATCGATATGTCGCCTCGCCGCGGTACGCCTAGTTACCGAGCAGTGCTCGGAAACCAGGCGACCGTGGCGAGGCAACATATCGCCACAAAATTCCCTATTTACACGCCACAATAAGGAGGCGATTGGGTAGAAATGTGGCAGCGATATTTTCACGTTGCAATATCGCTGTCAACCGTTCTCGCCGCGGTTGCGGCGTGTAAAGGTACCTTTACATGATGCAATTGAGGTTCCTGTAACCCCTTTATATCCCCAGGCGTCCCCTTGCATACCTTAGAAAACAAGTTTTATTCTGCCCTGCACCATATGCTAATTTCTTGTTTGGGTTATATGGGGGTCTGCAGATTGTGGTCAGAGCCACCCCGCTCCATGCCAACACCACCCCTCCTGAATGTGTGCAAGTGGATGACCTCTCTATGCTTTTCACACAATTCCCAAGTTTCGCATCAGCCGCACAGTGCCTGATGTCTTCTGTGCAGTGGAATCACTGGCTGTTCAATAGGGCACAGTGAGGCACACCACTGCACAGGTGCGAGACTTGGGAATTGTGGAATTGTGTAGATGGTATAGTGACGTCATCCACTTGCACACACTCAGGAGGGGTTGTGTTGGCATAGAGCAGGGTTTTGCTGATCTGTGGCTACAAATTAGCAACAATTCCAACACAGTGTGTGGCAGTCTGAAACTTACCAACTACACTATGAAAGGTTCACTCCGTTCCCTCTCCATTACAGCTATGACCCTTCAGATTGGCTGTTGTATATAATTACAAATCTATCATGAGCAAACCATGAAGTTTGGCTACAGAAAAGGTGGAAAGATCGTAAACTAAAGACAACACAGACCTAATTGAGAAAAAGATTATAAAGTGGTTTAGACTGGTTCACACACAGCATAATTTTAGTGTCTTTTTATGCGCACTTTTCCCGCAAAAGAGCATCTGCGCCTGTGTTTGCCGGCAAAGTGAATGGAAATTCACTTTTGCCGCTCAGACGCTGCACTTTTTTCGGCCACTTTTGTGGGAGAAAGCACATGTTTAAAAAGAATCAACACGTTAACTCTTTGCGCAAATATGCGCGCACTTTCTCCCATAGGCCCCATGATAAAGAGCTGCAATATGCATTGTCGTTCAGACAATGCCTATTCCAGCACCTATAATCGCGAGCGCTGGGGATAATGATGTCACATGGGGAGAAGAAGAATCCTGTGTTCCTCCCCCTGTGTGACATGTCGGGCTGCAGTTTTTACTTGCACAGTGTAACTACATACACTGTGAACGCAAAATAAAGTTAACAAAAGGTATTAAAAATAAAAAAATAAAATACTTACCTCTCCACCGGCTGTCCCGGGTCCCGAGGAGAAGATGTCCAATCGCTGCAAGGACATTAATCATCTGATTGGCCGGTAGCGATCAGCTGATGTGTCACGTGATATCATCAGCTGATCGTGATATGACAACAACTGTTCGGTTTTGGCGGGCTATTTAAACCACTCAGCTGATGCTGTCACATCACAATCAGCTGATGATGTCACATTACACATCAGCTGATCGGTTTTGGTGGGCGGTTTAAACCGCTCAGCTGTTGTTGTCAGGTAACACATCAGCTGATCGGTTTGTTGCTGGTCAGCTGATTCAGGCCCTGCAGCGATCGGATGTGGAAGCCTCGTATACCGGGACTCTCGGCGGAGAGGTGAGTATATATGTTTTTTTTTTTTAAGATCCATTGCTTTCCTTTAGTTCGCTTTCTCAGTGTATGTAGATACACTGCGAAAGTGAAAGTGCACGGATGTTACACAGGAACAGGATTATTCCTTCCCCGTGTGACATCACTTCTCCCTGCGCTTTTGGGGGAAAAGTGCGACAGTGAAAAAACGCAGTGTGAATGCACTGTGTTTTTTTACTGGCGCTAAATAGCACAGCAGCAAAACGCGGGAAAACGCCTCTGCAAAAAAAAAAAACCAGGGCAATTACGCTGTGTGTGAATGTATCCTTTGTCTAGTAAGTGAGAATCCTGAAGGAGGCAGGTTTAAAATTCACTTACAATAGACTTGTCAAACTTATTCTCTCGGCTTCTGGATTCATTATCATTTTCATCATCATCTTCTTTGCTAACCCCGAGATGCTTTGACTCTTCCTGGACAGAGGATGCAGCAATGTAACCTTCATGCTTATCTCTATCATCCACATCTGTGAGTTGCTCCTCAATATCTATGCTATCAATAGCAGCTGGGATGAGATCTTGATTATCTTTGTCTTCATGTTGTCCTCCACTAACCTCCTCATTCTCAGTGTGAGCAGCTTCTTCACTTGAATCATACTAAGAAATAAATGTAAATATATCAGAAGCACAACAATAATAGTGATGTACAATTTAAGGGGATATTTCAACTTTAATGGAGATGGCAGCACGCAGATCTCTATAATGAAAAACAAGGTTTGGAAAACAGCTGACAACACCACCTCCCTGGAACTCCCATAGACTTTAAGGGTACCGTTACACCTGGAGACATCGCCGCGATTTTGCAGGTGACGAGGGGCGTGGCCTATCGGCAACGACATCGCCGGCGAGATCCCCCATGTGACACGGCTGAGAGTGGTCGCTTGGTTTCACAGTGCTGCTGTGAAACCAGGCGACCACTCTGAGGCAATGTGTAAGCAGGATATTGGCGATGTTACAGGCGATGGGAGCCATAGGCTCCCATGTTACAGGATTGCTGCTGGGGTTTCTAGACACCCCAACAGCATGTCGCCTGAAACATCGCCACAGCGTCGCCGAAGATATCGCCGCGTGTAAACACGCGACGGCGACGCTGGCTGGGTGCCAAAAATGTGCGCGCTCCCATGCGTCACCTGCGATATCTCTGGCATGTCTCCAGGTGTAACGCTACCTTTAGATCTGCGCCCTCTTTTCTCCTTCTCCTCCCTATCAGCAGACCCTGCATTCCTGTGAGGTCTATCCTTTAAAATCATATACCTGATAAGATGTTACTTTGAGTATGCTACAGATATCCTGCCAGAAGTGCCGTCCTCCACAGCATACACAAAGTAACATCAGGTATACGATGAAATACTAGAATATTCATAACTAGGTCTGTGCCCTCTACAATGCGACCTTTTGGTCTATGTACTTTTATCTGATAGGTAATTTGGCCTATTGTATTGAACCTGTATTGAACCACAATCTTTGATAGCATATACCAGACCAGATAGTGAATAGTTCACTTCATTGATATATATGAATTTATTTGTATATACCGTCTTATGTGTATGTCATTATAGATAACTGATTATTGTATTTTGGACTGTGCTATTTCCTTCACTTGAGGTTTTTATTCACCTGTCCTGATCTTATTCAATATTCAATTATTAAGAAACTTTTTTACTGCATTCCATTTATGGGCATTTGATCGTATTTTCCTACTTTTTTTTGTCAATACAGATTAGTCTAACCTAATCCATACGGGGGTATAGGACAACTGATATTTCGGAATTCAGGCTGCAATTCGCATTGTTGTACACAGAGAACACTGGAGTGCTCAGCAGAACGAGCACTCTGATATATTGGACAGACTGTTGTGATGGCTGTTGGCTGAACGATAGGCCAAAGCATCATTAACCAATAGCCTTCTAATGTTCATGTGGCCTTTATGTTTTCCTTTTCTGTGCCTTTCTTAGACTTATTAATTTAACAATAATGGCTAAAAGGAACAACAGTGGTGAAGTGTGAGCGTGCTTGCCATTGCTTGATACTCAGTAGAGCAATGGAGTGCTCGGATACGCTCGTTATTCAATTGAGCATCACATGTGCTCGATCACCATGCTTGAGTCCATGCTTCACATGTTTCACGGCTGTTAGACAGCCAATCAATATGTGGGGATGGCTTACCATATAAGGTTTTGCCTGTAACCATTACTAGAATTATTCTGATTGGCTGGTCACATCGTGTTAGTGATACTAGGAACACTTGAGTTCCTGGAGAATTGATGTAGGAGGGAGAGCTTAGAGTACAGCAGGTATATAGGCAGAGTTTATTGCCTCAGGGTACCTTTACATGCCGCAACCACTGCGGAATTGAGACAATATTGCCGGACAATACGTCTCCCTTCCATTGGGTGTGTAATTGGGGAATTTGGTGGCGATTTGTCGCCTCGCCACGGTTGCCTGATTTCAGAGCACTGCTCTGAAATCAGGCGACCGTGGCGAGGCGACAAATCGATGCCAAATTCCCTAATTACACGCCGCAATTGGAAGGGATTTTGACGGTGATTGTCGCAGGGCGACATATCGCCGTCAATATTTCTCACGCGGTTGAGGCGTGTAAAGGTACCCTTACGGTCCTTCTATAATTATACTGCTGCTGCAAGTAAAACCAAAAGTCCTTTTTAGGACTTCTTACTGTATTTTCTTCAATAAAACCAATGTTACCTGCATCCACTGTAGGGATAGGTGCTGGAGGAGAGATAGTTTGGGATTGGAGTAGGCATATAGGTAGGGTTTATTGCCTTACAGTCCTTCTATACTTATATTGCAACTGCAAACTAAAATCAAAAGACCTTTTCAGAGGTACATATTTTCTTTTCTCTATTAATACTGGAAAGTTTGTAGGCATATTTAGAATCTACTTAATTTAAAATGCGCAAGACGTGCGGTAAGAAACAAGTAAGTGGACATTCTAGCTGATGCTGCACGCAGAGTTCGAGGCGTGGGCCAGGTGACACTGCCTGCTGCGGGAACCCAACAAGTATGCTCAGCCACGAGACATAGCTTCCTGTCCCACTTTGCAGGAAGGGGGAGCGCAGAACACCATTATTGAAGCCAAAACAGTGCAAAAAGATGGTTGGTTGGATGGCAGATAATGCTTCCAGTATGTTTCCCAGCACCACCCTGTCTTTCACACAGTTAAGTCTCACTAGCCAAGAGTCTAGACCACAGAATCCTCACCCTGATTCTCCTTCCTCCCATCATAGGAGAGTCCCAGGAGCCAAGTGATCCCACACTCAGACACTCTGAGGAGCTCCTTACATTTCCATTTATTGATTTTGGTCTCTTGCCCTGCATGTTTCAAGAGGTTCATGAGAAGATTGTGTGTAGTGATGCCTAAATATTTGAGCAGCCATGGTCTGAAGAAGAAGATGGTGGGGAACAGCAAATAGTGTCTCAAGACTTAGATGATGAGACACAGATATTAGGACTTGGAGCTATTCAGACTAACATCAGTGGAGGGAACGATTCTCGGCTAAATAGCGTACTCCAAAGCCTGTCATGAAGAGTTATTATTTACGGGCTTTTATAATCAAAACTAATATATTTCTTTAATTGTGACCTACGGTGGATGATATTGTTCATGTATATATCCCTTACTTTGAGTTAATTATATGAATATTTTTGAGTGTTATTTGTATTCTAGGATACTATTGGGCATTTATATTTTGATATGCAGTTTATATTTTCAATACTCCATTATCCCTTCTATTTGGATTCATGTATGGGGAAACATATACATATATATGTATGTATTCTGATCTGCTGTATTTAGAACTACCCCCTCTAAATCAGGGTTTTATGGTCATATAAGAGATATAGAAATATACTCTTCTGTCATCAATTCAATTGGTTCTTGTTTATTGTCTTCTACGTATACATATTATTTTATTCTTACAGTACACTGTGTGCAGAATTATTAGGCAAATGAGTATTTTGATCACATGATACTTTTTATACATGTTGTCCTACTCCAAGCTGTATAGGCTTGAGAGCCAACTACCAATCAAGTAAATCAGGTGATGTGCATCTCTGTAATGAGGAGGACTGTGGTGTAATGACATTAACATCCTATATAAGGTGTGCTTAATTATTAGGCATATGCTTTTCCTTAGGCAAAATGGGTCAGAAAAGAGATTTGACGGGCTCTGAAAAGTCCAAAATTGTGAGCTGTCTTGCAGAGGGATGCAGCAGTCTTGAAATTGCCAAACTTTTGAAGCGTGATCACCAAACAATCAAGCGTTTCATGGCAAATAGCCAACAGGGTCGCAAGAAGTTTGTTGGGCAAAAAAGGCGCAAAATAACTGCCCATGAACTGAGGAAAATCAAGAGTGAAGCTGCCCAGATGCCATTTGCCACCAGTTTTGCCATATTTCAGAGCTGCAACATTACTGGAGTATCAAAAAGCACAAGGCATGCTAAACTCAGGGACATGGCCAAGGTAAGGAAGGCTGAAAAACTACCACCTTTGAACAAAAACATAACATAAAATGATAAGACTGGGCCAAGAAATGTCTTAATACTGATTTTTCAAAGGTTTTATGGACTGATGAAATGAGAGCGACTCTTGATGGGCCAGATGGATGGGCCAGAGGCTGGATCAGTAAAGGGCAGAGAGCTTCACTCTGACTCAGACGCCAGCAGGGTGGAGGTGGGGTACTAGTATGGCCTGGTATCATCAAAGATGAACTTGTGGGACCTTTTGGGTTGAGGATGGAGTGAAGCTCAACTCCCAGACCTACTGCCAGTTTCTGAAAGACAACTTCTTCAAGCAGTGGTACAGGAAGAAGTCGGTATCGTTGAAGAAAAACATGATTTTCATGCAGGACAATGCTCCATCACATGCATTCAACTACTCCACAGTGTGACTGGCCACTAAAGGTCTAAAAGAAGAAAAAATAATGACATGGCCCCCTTGTTCACTTGATCTGAACCCCGTAGAGAACCTGTGGTCCCTCATAAAATGTGAGATCTACAGGGAGGGAAAATGTACACCTCTTGGAACAGTGTCTGGGAGGCTGTGGTGGCTGCTGCACGCAATGCTGAGCGTAAGCAGATTAAAGCAACTGACAGAATCTATGGATGGAAGGCTGTTGAGTGTCATCATAAAGAAAGGTGGCTATATTGGTCACTAATATTTTGGGGGTTTGATTTTGCATGTCAGAAATGTTTTTTTCTAAATTTTGTGCAGTTATATTAGTTTACCTGGTGAAAATAAACAAGTGAGATGGGAATATATTTGGTTTTTATTAAGTTGCCTAATAATTCTGCACAGTAATAGTTACCTGCACAAACAGATATCCTCCTAATATAGCTAAATCTAAAAGAAAAACACTCAAATTTCCAAAAATATTAAGCTTTGATATTTATGAGTCTTTTGGGTTGATTGAGAACATAGTTGTTGATCAATAATAAAAATAATCCTCTAAAATACAACTTGCCTAATAATTCTGCACACAGTGTATTTATAAGTTCTTCATTTGGTCATGACCTCCACTTTATCCTCTCTATCTCCTTCTTTTGGAATAACTATCATGCAAGAGATATTTGTCTCTAATTTATCTCCAGGCAATCTCTAATTGACCTAATATGCCTTTAGCACATTTTATTTCTAGTTACTATAAAGGCTATAAGTGTGCACATATGTTACATAGGTTAGCACCAGCACCTCTAAAATTTACACATTTGTAACACTTGTAATAAATTGTACATATGTATTTGCTCACAATGAATGTGCTGGCCCATATAATTGTTGCCCGCATTCACATTCGCATTGGATACAGGTGTAATTGTCATTCCTGACATCTTCCCATAGCAAATACTAGCCACACATGGACAATGGCACTTCAGTGACGCGGTTTACTCATGGAGTGGCGTCTTCAGCTTGCAGATGCAATGCATCAGTCCCTCAATAGTCACAAGCATAATTGGCTTCTACCTATATAAATACAATACCCAGTGGCTTTACAGACAATCTTTCCCCTGATGAAGCCTTCAGTTAGAGCGGCGATACGTATAGGGATTTCTATCCCTAGTATGACCCTTGGGCTCACTATAGCCGCAACCTGGTAATTCCAGCACATGGACTTCATTTTTGCTGGTATTATGCTACCTGTACATAATGCTCTTGCAATGTAGAATCTCTGCTTTATCTAATTGTATGGAATATACTATATTATTGTACTATGTGGTGATTCTTTATACTTTAACTTTATAGGAATTAATCCACTACAATTGGCTTCTAGTATATTAGATTACCCCCTACTAAAGAATTGTCCTGTATGCTACTATTTATGCCCTGTATTATCATAGGTAGACATATGTATTATCTACATCTGCTTGTATAGTGCACCTGATTATTTGAGTGTTTACTGATTACATAATTGTGAAACCAGTTTTTTTGGGTCATATAGTTAGACCCTGTAACATCTTTTTTTGGGGCTGCATAATTTTTGTACTTTTTAATAGTTTTTATATTATGTGTGTTTTTTTAATGTCCTTGGGCTGTTTTGCTACTTACTGTAAATATAATACAATTGCTATAGGTGTATCCCTTAATTAGTTGCATACCTCTTTTTTCTTGTTTTGATGAGACATTTTTTCCCACAAGTGATGTTGTTAAGTCAACAAGTCAGGAGGACTTGGAAGTAGAAGACGAAGTGGTGGATAATGAAGACACTAACCCAA
>JARQOC010000003.1:288635112-288811466 GCA_033576535.1 Allobates femoralis | reverse complement strand
AGAAATATTTGCAAAAGCAGACTGCATGGGTAAGGGCTGGATTTTATATATTGGTGGCAATGTAGAAAAATGGATCTCAACCCAACCACCCACAGTTATTCACCAGGAGTACTTATACAGTCATGGCCAAAAGTATTCACACCCCTGCAATTCTGTCAGATAATACTCAGTTTCTTCCTGAAAATGCTTGCACTCACAAATTCTTTGGTATTATTATCTTCATTTAATTTGTCTTCAATGAAAAAACACAAAAGAGAATGAAGCAAAAAGCAAAACATTGATCATTTCACACAAAACTCCAAAAATGGGCCAGACAAAAGTATTGGCACCCTCATCCTAATACTTGGTTGCACAACCTTTAGCCAAAATAACTGCGATCAACCACTTCCGGTAACCATCAATGAGTTTCTTACAATGCTCTGCTGGAATTTTAGACCATTCTTTGGCAAACTGCTCCAGGTCCCTGATATTTGAAGGGGGCCTTCTCCAAACTGCCATTTTTAGATCTCTTCACAGGTGTTCTATGGGATTCAGGTCTGGACTCATTGCTGGCCACCTTAGAAGTCTCCAGTGCTTTCTCTCAAACCATTTTCTAGTGCTTTTTGAAGTGTGTTTTGGGTCATTGTCCTGCTGGAAGACCCATGACCTCTGAGGAGACCCAGCTTTCTCACACTGGGCCCTATATTATGCTGCAAAATTTGTTGGTAGTCTTCAGACTTCATAATGCCATGCACACCTTCAAGCAGTCCAGTGCCAGAGGCAGCAAAGCAACCCCAAAACATCAGGGAACCTCCGCCATGTTTGACTGTAGGGACCGTGTTCTTTTCTTTGAATGCCTCTTTTTTTCTCCTGTAAACTCTATGTTGATGCCTTTGCACCAAAAAGAGAGAACATTCTTCCAAAACGTTTTAGGCTTTCTCAGGTAAGTTCTGGCAAATTCCAGCCTGGCTTTTTTATGTCTCGGGTAAGAAGTGGGGTCTTCCTGGGTCTCCTACCATACAGTCCCTTTTCATTCAGACACCGATGGATAGTACACGTTATGCAAATAAGTCTGTGGAGCCTCGGTTAGGAGTCTCAAACACAGGACTAGCCAGATATCCTTCCAGGGAAGAAACCAGTCAAGGGGTGGCTCCTTACGGAGAACACCATAACCACCATGTTAAGTGGCCCTTTTAGTCAATATCCAGCTCTTTTACAAGCTTAGAGATATGACAAGGGAATACCAAGACCAGGTATCCATCCACAGACAGCTGTTTCGGGGTGTTGCCCCTCATCAGTGTGGAGTAGGATTCTGGCTAGGTGGAAGCAAGGCCTAGTAGATGAACATCACAAAGTATTCACTGATCTCAGGGAGACCAGTCCAAGAAAACACTGTGGGCAGCTGGCTAAAGTGCTCAACACAGTGAATTCCTAGGCGCATTGCCTCCTGGGAATTATGAATATGCAAATAAGTCTGTGGAGCCTCGGTTAGGAGTCTCAAACACAGGACTAGCCAGATATCCTTCCAGGGAAGAAACCAGTCAAGGGGTGGCTCCTTACGGAGAACACCATAACCACCATGTTAAGTGGCCCTTTTAGTCAATATCCAGCTCTTTTACAAGCTTAGAGATATGACAAGGGAATACCAAGACCAGGTATCCATCCACAGACAGCTGTTTCGGGGTGTTGCCCCTCATCAGTGTGGAGTAGGATTCTGGCTAGGTGGAAGCAAGGCCTAGTAGACGAACATCACAAAGTATTCACTGATCTAGGCCTTGCTTCCACCTAGCCAGAATCCTACTGCACACTGATGAGGGGCAACACCCCGAAACAGCTGTCTGTGGATGGATACCTGGTCTTGGTATTCCCTTGTCATATCTCTAAGCTTGTAAAAGAGCTGGATATTGACTAAAAGGGCCACTTAACATGGTGGTTATGGTGTTCTCCGTAAGGAGCCACCCCTTGACTGGTTTCTTCCCTGGAAGGATATCTGGCTAGTCCTGTGTTTGAGACTCCTAACCGAGGCTCCACAGACTTATTTGCATATTCATAATTCCCAGGAGGCAATGCGCCTAGGAATTCACTGTGTTGAGGGCTTTAGCCAGCTGCCCGCAGTGTTTTCTTGGACTGGTCTCCCTGAGATCAGTGAATACTTTGTGATGTTCGTCTACTAGGCCTTGCTTCCACCTAGCCAGAATCCTACTCCACACTGATGAGGGGCAACACCCCGAAACAGCTGTCTGTGGATGGATACCTGGTCTTGGTATTCCCTTGTCATATCTCTAAGCTTGTAAAAGAGCTGGATATTGACTAAAAGGGCCACTTAACATGGTGGTTATGGTGTTCTCCGTAAGGAGCCACCCCTTGACTGGTTTCTTCCCTGGAAGGATATCTGGCTAGTCCTGTGTTTGAGACTCCTAACCGAGGCTCCACAGACTTATTTGCATATTCATAATTCCCAGGAGGCAATGCGCCTAGGAATTCACTGTGTTGAGCGCTTTAGCCAGCTGCCCGCAGTGTTTGCTTGGACTGGTCTCCCTGAGATCAGTGAATACTTTGTGATGTTCGTCTACTAGGCCTTGCTTCCACCTAGCCAGAATCCTACTCCACACTGATGAGGGGCAACACCCCGAAACAGCTGTCTGTGGATGGATACCTGGTCTTGGTATTCCCTTGTCATATCTCTAAGCTTGTAAAAGAGCTGGATATTGACTAAAAGGGCCACTTAACATGGTGGTTATGGTGTTCTCCGTAAGGAGCCACCCCTTGACTGGTTTCTTCCCTGGAAGGATATCTGGCTAGTCCTGTGTTTGAGACTCCTAACCGAGGCTCCACAGACTTATTTGCATATTCATAATTCCCAGGAGGCAATGCGCCTAGGAATTCACTGTGTTGAGCGCTTTAGCCAGCTGCCCGCAGTGTTTGCTTGGACTGGTCTCCCTGAGATCAGTGAATACTTTGTGATGTTCGTCTACTAGGCCTTGCTTCCACCTAGCCAGAATCCTACTCCACACTGATGAGGGGCAACACCCCGAAACAGCTGTCTGTGGATGGATACCTGGTCTTGGTATTCCCTTGTCATATCTCTAAGCTTGTAAAAGAGCTGGATATTGACTAAAAGGGCCACTTAACATGGTGGTTATGGTGTTCTCCGTAAGGAGCCACCCCTTGACTGGTTTCTTCCCTGGAAGGATATCTGGCTAGTCCTGTGTTTGAGACTCCTAACCGAGGCTCCACAGACTTATTTGCATATTCATAATTCCCAGGAGGCAATGCGCCTAGGAATTCACTGTGTTGAGCGCTTTAGCCAGCTGCCCGCAGTGTTTGCTTGGACTGGTCTCCCTGAGATCAGTGAATACTTTGTGATGTTCGTCTACTAGGCCTTGCTTCCACCTAGCCAGAATCCTACTCCACACTGATGAGGGGCAACACTCCGAAACAGCTGTCTGTGGATGGATACCTGGTCTTGGTATTCCCTTGTCATATCTCTAAGCTTGTAAAAGAGCTGGATATTGACTAAAAGGGCCACTTAACATGGTGGTTATGGTGTTCTCCATAAGGAGCCACCCCTTGACTGGTTTCTTCCCTGGAAGGATATCTGGCTAGTCCTGTGTTTGAGACTCCTAACCGAGGCTCCACAGACTTATTTGCATATTCATAATTCCCAGGAGGCAATACGCCTAGGAATTCACTGTGTTGAGCGCTTTAGCCAGCTGCCCGCAGTGTTTTCTTGGACTGGTCTCCCTGAGATCAGTGAATACTTTGGGATAGTACAGGTTGACACTGTTGTACCCTCGGACTGCAGGGCAGCTTGAACTTGTTTAAATGTTAGTCGAGGTTCTTTATCCACCATCCGCATAATCTTGCGTTGAAATCTCTTGTCAATTTTTCTTTTCCGTCCACATCTAGGGAAGTTAGCCACAGTGCCATAGGCTTTAAACTTCTTGATGATACTGCGCACGGTAGACACAGGAACATTCAGGTCTTTGGAGATGGACTTATAGCCTTGAGATTGCTCATGCTTTCTCACAATTTGGTTTCTCAAGTCCTCAGACAGTTCTTTGGTCTTCTTTCTTTTCTCCATGCTCAATGTGGTACACACAAGGACACAGGACAGAGTTGAGTCAACTTTAATCCATGTCAACTGGCTGCAAGTGTGATTTAGTTATTGCCAACACCTGTTAGGTGCCACAAGTAAGTTACAGGTGCTGTTAATTACACAAATTAGAGAAGCATCATATAATTTTTCTAAGGGTGCCAATACTTTTGTTCACCCCCTTTTTTATGTTTGGTGTGGAATTATATCCAGTTGGCTTTAGGACAATTCTTTTTGTGTCTTTTTCATTGAAGACAAATTAAATGAAGATAATAATACCAAAGAATCTGTGATTGCAATCACTTTAAGGAAGAAACTGAGTATTATCTGACAGAGTTGCAGGGTGTCAATACTTTTGCCCATGACTGTAGGTGAAAAAGTGAATATGCGCTACACAGTATCATAGGCGCAAAAATTAACTTCTTTATTGGTTAACATTTTTTATTACAAATATAAAACCATTTTACATTCAGGTACCAAAAATAATGATCAAGTTTATTCTTATTATGGGTAGGCACACATATCATATGGATAGTTTAATCATACTGGAACTGCTATTACATAGATATATTATGGCACATTTTGCATTTTCTGCTACTCCATTAACAATATAATCAGCTTATATTTATTAGGCCCTCTATTCCTGATGTTATTAGGGATATACTTAAATATACTTAAATGAGGGTTTCTAGCAAAATTTCTCACACTGCTCTTTTTAATGTTCTCCACTGATGTATGTTAGCAGTAGATTGCAAAACGTATCGTACCTCTACTGCAGTTACTGATGCTGTAAATACTTTGGTCCCAATTTGGCCTCCCTAGAATGCCTACGTATGTTTCAAGTTCCTTCCTCAGGGTGTTCGCCCTGTACGAGAGTTTGTGATAGAAAATTATAACCAATAAAGAAGTTAATTTTTAAGCCTATGATACGGTGTAGTGCAAATTCACTTTTTCACCTATAAGTACTTCTGGTGGAGAAAACTATGGGTGGTTTGGTTGACATATAGGTTGATAGTGAAGCACAAAATATATGTTTTGGACATATGTGATTATTAATGTAGAAAAATAGTAATAGTAAATTTCAAAATGCATAAAGTCTACAATGTATAGACAACATGGGCTGAAAGGTCACTCTGCCAGGAAGAAGCCATTACTGCAAAAGAAACATAAGAAAGCCACAGGAATGCACACAAGGAACAAAGACTTACATTTTTGGAGAAATGTCCTGTGGTCTGACCAAACTAAAATTGATCTGTTTGCCCATAATGACCATGGTTACATTTGGAGTAAAAGGGGAGAAGCTTTTCCCAACTGTGACACACTGGGGTGGCAGTATCATGTTGTGGGGTTGTTTTGCTGCAGGAGGGAGTGGTGCATTTCTCAAAATAGATGGCATCATGAGGAAAGAAGCAATACTATGCAATATGTAGCAATACTGAAGCAACATCTCAAGACATCAGCCAGGAAGTTAAAGCTTGGCCGAATGGGTCTTCCAAATGGACAATGACCCTAACCATACTGCCAAGCTGACAAAGTGGCTTAAGGATAACAAAGTCAATGTTTTGGAGTGGCCATCACAAAGCCCTGATCTCCCTCCAATTGAAAATTATGGGCAGAGCAAGGCGACCTACAAACATGGCTCAGTTACACTGGCTCTGTCAGAGGAATGGGCCAAAATTCCTACCAACTATTGTGAGAAGCTTGTGGATGGATATCCAAAATGTTTGACCCAAGTCAAACAGTTTAAGGGCAATGGTACCAAATACTAATGAAATGTATGTAAACTTTTGACTTTGTGACTGAAGTAATAAAAATACCTTAAAACATTCTCTCTCTCATTATTCTAGCATTTGACAAATATAAATAAGTATGGTAATCATAATTGACCTAAGACAGGAAAGGTTTATTCTGATCTCATGTCAGATAGTGAGAAAAACATGTATATGTCTTATTATATAGCGTATATAAAATTTTGGTTTCAACTGTAGCAGTGTGCTTGCTGGAAACTATTACATCACGTAATGTATGGAAGATGCTTTTTAATGGTGCCCTGATTTAATACTCCAAAATCCAAATAAGGCTGCTTTCACATCAGCGTTTTACGCTGATCGCGGCAGTTGCAGTGAAAAAGCCGCAACTGCCGCGATTACCGCATAACAGCCGCGATCGTGGCACACTTGTGGCAAGCCCCATACAATGTCTATGGGGCTTGCGGCAGGTGCAGCAAGTGCGGCATCGGCATTTGCGGCAGGTGCGGCCGCGAAAAAACTGAGGCATACTGCATTTTTTTTCGCGGCCGCACCTGCGGCAAGTGCCGATGCCGCACATGCCGCACCTGCCGCACACTTACCGCATGCCCCATAGACATTGTATGGGGCTTGCTGCAAGTGTGCCGTGATTGCAACCGTTATGTGGTAATCAAGGCAGTTGCATTTTTTTTCATCTGCCGCGATCAGCGTAAAACGCTGATGTGAAAGGACCCTAACTCATGTTTACTTTGCCCAGCCTCCCTATACAGAGTGGCGGACATACAATATATAGACTTACAAGGGACCATGGAATCAGCTATGCAATGGAGTCAAAATGATTAGACATCAAGGGTTATATATTTTTTTTGGTATTTTTTCATATAAACAATTTCCTGAGGGGTAAAAAATCCTTTGAAAAATCTTTATACACAAATTACATATTGATACAGGTAACCTACTTATAATACTGACCACGTAAAGACCAAGAAGGAAAAAGAATGTAAACACAGCAAATAGTAAAGTTCTTTGACACAGTTATAGTTTTGTTTTTTTAATACGTCATCTGTACGGGTATTGGGACAACTGGAAGGAAGTCCTTATTTGGTGTACAATGTGTCAGTCCTCCACGTAAGAAATTCCAGGACCAGAGCTGTTATTTTTGCATGTTTTGTCACACAGAAACCACAGCATATAAGTATCAATTATCTCTGGATTCAAGGCAGACAGTCGTTCTTGTATAGACAGAATATATATGAAAGGAGACCATGTCTCTGAGAAATCTGATTATAACATAGTGGTATAGCTTCTGTAGATTAATGTTTTTAAGTTCAGTGGGGACTACAAGCGTTTATTTGAGGTTCCTGGTGCCGGAGCTGCGAGTATATACAGGCTGATAATTGCTGTATTTTTCACTGCATCGTGTATTTGTGAATGCCAAAACCGGTAATAGGTGTTTACCACTGGTGGGGCTATGGGACAAAGGAAATGGAACATTATAAGGCAGAGGTTACTTTATAAACACATGAACCACTCAGTGAAGCTGCAACTCTCTTACATGAAAATAGTTCACGAAACGGTGTAATTGTTTGCCTATAACACAATAAAGGGATTGTAAAATATTAAAGGGTAACTGTACTTTCAGGTAACTTTTTAGAATATGCTGTTCTGTTAATGTACATGAGGAATAACACCATGTCTGATCATAATGGCTTATATTCTACATTTTCACTTGTTTTCCGCTCTGTAGGGTCTAATTATTAATTTGTAATTAAATCTGAGTAAGGCCGGCTTCTCACTGCAGGTCTGATTCGATCCGTGGCTATAAGGGAGAGCCTGACAGCCCCGGACCGAAAAGAACACAGAACTGGAGGGCTAATATGCCTTCTGGTCTGGTGTGCACCTGGACGCAGCTGCAGCTGCTGATGAATCAGGACCGCGGCTCGCAGGGAGCTAGCAGCGGTCCTGGAATAACAGCAGCGTGCAGCCGCAAGTGTCCGGTTCCCTGATCCTCCCGGATCGGGGCAATCCAGCCCCATAGTCTCCCATGTTAGGGAGCGCCGGATTGCCCTGGATCCGGGAGGATCCAGGCGAATCCGGGAGGATCTGGGAGAAGGCAATAATGGGAGATTTTTCTCCTCGGGCAAGCAACATTTTTGTGTCCGTGAGAAAAATCGGAATTCTCCCGGATTGTCCCAGACAGAGAGAAACTGGATGGCAGAGAGGGTCAAAATCCGGTCCGGGGCTGCCTGGTTTACACGTACAGCCACGGATAGGATCAGACCCGCAGTGTGAAGCTAGCCTTAGGCGGCCGTCACCGCATCAATTTCCTGCACGATATCGCTTAAGCGATCTGCTTTTTGATCGCTTAAGCGATATCGTTTGTGCATCGCTGCGTGCAATCAAGCGATTTTACAATGTAAATCGCTTGATCGTTAGATCGCAGATTGGTGAGCCGGAGCTCATATCAAGCGATAACGCTTGATCAATCTGCCTCATCTTGGTGTGTGACACCACGATGATCCATCTCCCAGCGGCAGAGCATATGCTGGGAGATGGTATCTATGGTAAACATCGGGTTACTAAGCGCGCGCGGCGCCTAGCAACCCGATGTGTACCATAGTTACCAGCGATCTCGCTGGTCCACATCGCTGGTGAGTCTGTCTGTGTGACAGCTCACCAGCGATGTGAGCGATATTGTTAGCGATCGCGCGTGCACGCGATCGCTAACTATATCGCTATCGATATTGAAGCGTGTGACGGCCGCCTAAGTGAGAGAATGATGTCTCCAATATAGAGAGATTCCTGCTCTTTTTTCCCTAGGGTGCATTAAAACTAGCTGAGAGTGGTGGTTAAAGGGAATCTGTCAGCCTGTTTTTGCCATGTTATCTGAACCCAGCAGTAGATAGAGGCTGACATACAGAGTTCAGTGATGTGCTTATTACCCTATGCTGTGTTTACTTAACACTGAACGTTTTATCACCTTTGATTCTCATTGCCTGGACTACTCTAGAATGACTACATCTCCTTAGCCTCTGATTAGCACCTCACCGTCTATAGACATTGTACATCGAGAGCTGAGTTAGCTTTCTCACCTCCGCTGCATTGCTAAATCTGAAACCTCTGATTGTGTCACAACTGCTGCACCCAATAAACTAAGTGATACATCATTGGATCTGGGTCTCTCTGCCTACATCATGCTGCTCTCAGATGAGGTAGCAAAAACTTTCCAACTGATTCCCTTTAAATAACCTTCAATAGTTATATATTTGCCAATCAGCAGTCATTTACTGTATTATCCTCTGTAGTGAGGTCTACTACGCTTCCCACACACAAAATGATGTGATATAGATTATTGTTTGTGCATACACTGTGTGCAGAATTATTAGGCAAGATTTATTTTAGAGGATTATTTTTATTATTGATCAACAACTATATTCTCAATCAAACCAAAAGACTCACATATCAAAGCTTAATATTTTTGGAAGTTGGAGTGGTTTTTTTTTAGATTTGGTGGATATTACTGTGCAGAATTATTAGGCAACTTAATAAAAATCAAATATATTCCCATCTCACTTGTTTATTTTCACCAGGTAAACTAATATAACTGTACAAAAATTAGAAAAAAAACATTTCTGACATGCAAAAACAAAACACAAAAAAAATGAGTGACCAATATAGCCACCTTTCTTTATGATGACACTCAACAGCTTTCCATCCATATATTCTGTCAGTTGCTTGATCTGTTTACGATCAACATTGCGTGCAGCAGCCACCACAGCCTCCCAGATACTGTTCCGAGAGATGTACTGTTTTCCTTCTCTGTAGATCTAACATTTTAGGAGGGACCACAGGTTCTCTATGGGGTTCAGATCAGGTGAACAAGGGGGCCAACATCATTTTTTTTTCTTTTAGACCTTTACTGGCCAGCCACGCTGTGGAGTAGTTGGATGCATGTGATGGAGCATTGTCCTGCATGAAAATCATGTTTTTCTTGAACGATACCGACTTCCTCCTGTACCACTGCTTGAAGAAGTTGTCTTCCAGAAACTGGCAGCAGGTCCGGGAGTTGAGCTTCACTCCATACTCAACCCGAAAAGGTCCCACAATATCATCTTTGATGATACCAGCCCATACCAGTACCCCACCTCCACCTTGCTGGCATCTGAGTCGGAGTGGAGCTCTCTGCCCTTTACTGATCCAGCCTCTGGCCCATCCATCTGGCCCATCAAGAGTCACTCTCATTTCATCAGTCCATAAAACCTTTGAAAATCAGTCTTAAGATATTTCTTGGCCCAGTCTTGACGTTTTATCTTATGTTTCTTGTTCAAAGGTGGTAGTTTTTCAGCCTTCCTTACCTTGGCCATGTCCTGAGTATAGCACACCTTGTGCTTTTTGATACTCCAGTAACGTTGCAGCTCTGAAATATGGCAAAACTGGTGGCAAATGGCATCTTGGCAGCTTCACGCTTGATTTTCCTCAATTCATGGACAGTTATTTTGCGCCTTTTTTTGCCCAACACGCTTCTTGCGACTCTGTTGGCTATTTGCCATGAAACGTCTGATTGTTCGGTGATCACGCTTCAAAAGTTTGGCAATTTCAAGACTGCTGTATCCCTCTGCAAGACATCTCACAATTTCAGTTGCCACAATGGCATTGCCTCCCTCAGGGGGTGATATCATGCTTGGAAGGGATATCCACAACTGGTGAGCCCACAGCATGCAACACTTTCCTGACTCCAGATCAGAAGGGGGAACTCTGAAACCTGAGTTCATGGGAGCTCCCCAATAAATTCTGGCCTGGGGGCGGCTTTAGTCAGTTCAGTTCCTAGGAGGACTGTGAAGATGACCTGTGGAACTGGAGCAGTGGTAGGCTCGTCCCAGGTAGAGTCGAGAGTGAGGAACAGTAAGTGTAGGGGACCCATAGGAGAGGGTATGAGAAAGGAGAGAACATGCCTGTGGAGTGGAGTCAGTGATCGGGCTCACCCCAGTGCAGTACACCAGAAACGGACACCGGAGTCCGAGGTTGCGAGGGTTTTCCAGGTATTCAAGTCTCTCTGCCACAACAAAGCACCTGGAGTCACAGAAGCATCAGAGAGCTCAGGGCCAGTTGCCAGAGGAGTGGTGCCCAGGAAGGACTCAAGCTGCCTGCCATACTGGTGAGAGACTTAACAGCAGATAGAGAGGTAGCTCAGCTACAGGTATCCAGGACTAACAAGGAGTAGCGCAACAGGGAGGCCTCAGAACTTCCCAGGTGAGGAGATCCCCAACTTGCTTCTAGGTTTCTGGGGCACATCAATTTCCTGGCATCACGAACAGGATATCATGCCCATTAGTCACGGGTACTGTGTGCCATTGACTTTATTGAACTGTGTACTGTCACTATTACTGTACCACGCAGCGCATGGGAAGACGAATAGGTGTGCATCGTAGGAATAACCTTAGAAAGGGTGCGAAGAGAAACCCTGCCCCGCGCTCTGACATCATCCAGAGGGTCGCAGGAAGCCCTGAACCGGAAATCACCTGTGCACTCAACTCTCCGCCTGTGGAGCGGTAGACTGATCAGCCGGCAGAGACTGAAAGCCTGACTGCGGTTCAGTATGGGGGGAAATGATGTCCAATCCGGAGGGAAGAGAACCCCTGGGGGGGGAGGCGGCCGCAGCCCAAGCCGAGGCCGCGGCCCTGGACAAGGCGACAGCCCCAGCCGTTAACACAGTCTCAGCCGAACCCCTGGTTGCAGCCACAGCAGTGGTCCCGTAGTAGTGCCAGTCATGCCATTCTCTATGTCATGACTGACTACCACAGTATTCAGGGGAATCAGATACCCTGAACAATTTCAAGGAGAGACTGAAAAGTTTGTTTGGAGTGTATTCCATGACTGAGGAACAGAGAGTGACCATGTTGATAGGAGAGTTGACTGGTATGGCCCATAGAGAGGTAAAGCCCTTGCTGGACACTGATAAACAAACTGTGAAACAAAACTTCGCCAGGTTGAAAGAAGCCTTTGACACCCATACTGCAGCAGATATTAAAATGAGATTTTATGGGTGCAAACAAGTGGTGCAGGACAGCATACAGGACTATGCATTAAATTTCCAAGTTGAGATCCATGAAACAAGTAGACCCCGAAAGTGCATGAGATGAAAGCAAGCTGTTGACTGAACAGTTTATTGAGGGGCTCCAGTCTCATGGCCACCGAACACAGCTACATATATTAGCCCTGTAAAACACTGACCTGGACTTTGTGCAATTTAAAGACCGGGCCATTCGTGTGCTGCGAGAACCAACAGCCAGCAGCCCAGCACCCTCCCAGCGACTCGCTGTAAAGTACCACCCGGAGGTGGTACCCTCTTCCCTGGCCACAGTGGGGGCCAGTGTGCAAACTCTGGGAACTGCTACCCCTGAGGCCTTACAGTTGCAGGTTCAGCAGCTGACCAAGAGTATGGCTGAACTAACCCAAGCTGTACAGCCTACACAGGGGTCCAAACTGTTGGAGAAGATACTGTTGACCTCCAGCCCTGATGACATCGCCAGAGGAGGTATCCATCTCCCAGAGGACGAGCCAGTGATGCTATGATGGTACAGGACAAACCATCTGTTGCCGCTGCAACGAGGCGGGCCATATTGCAAGGTTTTGTACTTTAAACGAGCAACCCCTGGGTCAGCGGGCCACCTCCCAAGAATGAGACAACCTGGCCAACGGAACTAGGGTGACAGGTACGTCGGAGGATGATCGATCCTACCTGTTGTGCTAGATGGGATCCCCATGAATACTTTATTGGACACCGGTTCGCAGTTAACGATGATGCCTTATATCCTTTACAAATGGTACTGGGCCGACTCTGACATTACTCGCCGCCCAGATGATAGCTTTACGATATATGCTGCAGATGGCCAACTTTTGCCGCAGGTGGGATTAAAGGAAGTAACCATTAAGGTGAGGCGTGTAGAGCTAAGCGCCCAGGGTATGGTAATTATTGATGTAGACTGACAAGAATGCAACCTAATGCTTACTCTAGGCACTAAAGTTATTGAGAATTGTCTAGGAAAAATTATTGTTTCCTTACATCAGGTTGCCGAAACTGGTAAAATCGGGCAGCAGAGAGTCCTGCAGAAAGAAATAAAGGCTCTGATGCAGAGGCAGCAGGTGGAGCTCTCTGGTGGAGAAATCAGCAGTGTTAGAGTAAGTGACTCAGTCCCCATTGCAATACCCTCGAAAAGTGAAATGTTAATCTGGTGTAGGGCAGAAATAGGCCTTCGGGGCAAGATTACCAGGCTCTGGTAGAGCCCGTGTCCTCAGACATTACTCCCACTGTCCTGTCCACTGTCCTGTCAGCCAGAGGAGTAGTTGATGTCCATAAGGGAAGGGTACCTGTACGTGTATTGAACAGTGGGAAGAAGAGCTCAAACTGCCTCGGTATGCTACCATTGCTAAACTGTACACTGTCAGTAACAATGCCATCACGGCAGTGAAACCTTTGAATCCTTCCAACCAGGCGGAGGACAATAGCTCTGAGAGGCAGCTGTATGACTGGTGTCAGAAGCTACACGTAGGCACTGACTCCACCCCTTCACACCAAAAGCATGGAGTTTACCGGGTAGGTCAAAAATAAGAAAGAGTCTTTAGTAAACATCCTTTAGACTTTGGGCAGGTAAAAGGGGTACAACATCACATCCCTACTGGAGACCATCCACCCATTAAAGAGAGGTACAGGCCTGTACCACCAGCTCACTATCAATGTGCCAAAGAGATGTTATGGGAAATGAAGGAGGCTGGGGTGATCAGAGATAGTTGTAGCCCCTGGGCAGCTCCACTAGTCCTGGTAAAGAAGAAAGATGGTACAATGAGAATGTGTGTTGACTACAGGCAGATTAATTGCATTACACAAAAGGATGCTTACCTGTTACCCAGAATTGAAGAGTCACTAGCTGCACTGAGAACTGCTAACTATTTTTCCACCTTAGATCACACCAGTGGGTATTGCCAGGTTCCCGTGGCAGAAGCAGGCAGAGAAAAGACCGCGTTCATGACACCGATGGGCCTCTGTGAGTTAACTGCATGCCATTTAGACTCTGCAATGCATCGGGAATGTTGCATAGATTGATGGAGTGTTGCCTGGGGCACAGAAACTTTAAAAGTGCATTACTGTACCTCGATGACATCATAGTCTACTCAAAGACTTATGAAGATCATTTGAAGCACCTGGCTGAGGTACTTGAGGCATAGTCCAAGTTTGGCATGAAAGTGAAGCCATTCAAGTGCCACTTACTGAAGCCCAAGGTACAGTACATAGGACACAAGGTCAGCACTGACGGTGTGGAACCAGACCCTGACAAAGTCACCATAATCAGGGATTGGCCGAGGCCCACAACCATCAAGGAAGTACGACAGTTTCTGGTGCTGGTAGGTTTCTACCGGAGGTTTATCAAGGGCTTCCCGAAGATAGCAGCGCCTTTGCAAGACCTCCTGGTAGGCCAGTCCAAGAACGCCAAGAACCCGAGTCCTCCATTTTAATGGAACAGCAGAGTAGAAGATTTCTTCACGCAGTTGAAGTGGGCCCTGACGGGTAATGAGATCCTGGCCTACCCTGACTATGACCAACCATTCGTGCTTTACACAGATGCGAGCAACATGGGATTGGGAGCTGTGTTATCCCAGGCATAGAGAGGCAAAGGGAGAGTGATTGCCTATGCCAGCAGGAAACTCCGTCCTACAAAAAGGAACCCTGACAACTATAGCTCATTCAAGTTAGAGTTCGTTGCCATAGTCTGGGCTGTGACTGAGCGATTTAAACACTACCTGGCTTCAGCAAAATTTACCATCTACACGGACAATAATCCGCTGATCCAACAAGAAGGTCTGAGGAAGGAGAGAAGTAGGTCTGGGGAGTGGAGCTAGTGATTGGGCTCACCCCAGTGCAGAGCGCCAGAAATGGACACCAGAGTCCAAGGTTGCGAGGGGATTCCAGGCCCAGCAGCCAAAACTGGAGGATGGAAGATTTCAAGTCTCTCGGCCACAACAAAGCACCTGGAGGCACAGCAGCATCAGAGAGCTCAGGGCCAGTTGCCAGAGGAGTGGTGCCCGGGAAGGGTTCAAGCTGCCTGCCATACTGGTGAGAGACTTAATAGCAGAGAGAGAGGGTCGCAGCTCAGCTTCAGGCAGCCAGGACCAGCAAGGAGGAAGGGAGGCCTCAGAACTCGCTGGGTGAAGAGATCCCCAACTTGCTTCCAGGCCACCCGGATCCACAACACCTCTTGTGAGCAGTACACTGCTCTGCACCAGCTGTCACCAGTGAAGGTAACGGAGACAACAAACTGTATGTCTGTTGATTATTCCACACCCTAAGTCCTGCGCCCCCACATCGTCTACCACCGCCATAGATTTGACAGGTTGCCCTGGAGAACTGCTCCACCCATGGGGAGCGATATTACTGTAGCTGCGATCCCATCATCCCCAGAGGTCCCACACTGCAGCGTAGGCTCCAATAGCCAAACACCATGGGTGGCGTCGCGACAACTATCCCCCAGGACTTTTAAAATTGATCTCCAGCGTCACCGAGCCGGATCTTGACCCCTGTGACTCCCCCGAAAGCATCAAAGCTCAGTTCCAAGTACCCCACGGCCCTGGGGCGCATAACAAGACTAATGGAGTTGAGCTATTTTTCAGAGTAGACCACATGAATGGAGGGAAGAAGCTTCTCATAAGTGGAAGCAAAAAAACAGAGTTGTCTTAAAAGACATATTACAAATAGGGATAAGCACATTGATCTAAAGAGGATCAATTTCAAGTAAAATTTCCTGACATCTGCAGTCCCACGCAAATTCAAACAATTTACAATTCAATTAGTGAGAGTCCGCCCCCACCAAACAAAAAAAATGCCCAGTGTCATTTCACACATTCTGCACACTAGGAAAGCATACTAATGGTGTCAGACACGGCATGGCAGGCTTCTCCATAATGCCCTGCAGCAATCCAATTACTTGGTCCAGCACAGTAAATCAAGAGGGCCTTACAAAAGTGATTATGGTCTGGCTCAACCACTGGTAGGTACGCAGAGATATAGTATCATAATCAGAGATAATCTCGGCACACTAGTTGAAAAGATGAATTTGAGATATTTTTTCTTTAAGAATGCTTAAAGCGTGAACACACATGAAAGTTTCCCAATGGAAACTTTCACGTGTGATCACACAATAAACATTCTTAAAAATACATCTCAAATTCATCTTTTCAACTAGGGTGCCGAGATTAATCAGGAGGGCCTGTCACAGGCAATTAAGAAACATAGGGATGGCCAAGGAACACCATCTTACGCCTGTACTGTGTAGGGATAGGAGCTCAGAGCACACAGCATAGGGATAGAAAAGGGCCTAATACAATTGTGATATACTACTTCAGTGATGATATGCTATATTGAAAATTGAAAGATTCATTGTAATCATCACCACTCAGTGAATGACTTTGATCTAATATATCTGTGAGATACTGAAGCAACAGCCCCTTAATACCTAGTTTTTTATTATTTTTATGCAGAGTGCTAGCAAGCAAAAGTAATGTTAAACGACTCATTGCAGATTAACCTCTGATCGCGACCCCCTCAGTCTGTTATGGTAAGTCCACCTTCTACACCACCATACTAGTTAATGTTTTACATAGTGTAATCTAAATCCATCATTGAAACCTGTTTCTTTTCTAGTCTAAAATCTCCTAACCAGTAACAACATCCTGGGGGTGAAGAAACACACTACAATAGAAAAAACTCTTCCAGTTGATATTTTAGAAGGCATGAACAAGTCAGCCTTTGGTCTTAAAAGACATGGTGCCAAATGAGATGGACAACACAATTCTAATGCTAAGGTCTAGGTAATATGAACACTGTCCATAGTAGTAACCACTCTGAGCCAGGGCAAATCTCTGGGTGCGAATCAGATGTGGAGTAATGAATGCTGCCTATTTCACATATACTTCCAATGGAGAATATGGCATAATTCATAGTGGTATATACAGTAATAAACATGCTTCTAACCTGGGGTTAATTATTATTATTTATTATTATTATTATTTATTTATATAGCGCCATTGGGTTCCATGGCGCTTTACATGAGGATGAGGGAGACAAGAACAAGTACACTAAATCTAGGCGATCAGGACGTACAGGTACAGGAGGGGCAGGGACCCTGTCCACGAGGGCTCACGGTCTATGAGGGGTGGGTTAGGATACAGTAGGATGGGGGAATGTCAGGTATGGGGCGTTCGCCTGGGTCTCATGGCAGGTTGTAGGCTTGACGGAACAGGTGAGTCTTCAGGTGACACTTGAAGTTACTCAGGGTAGGAGAGTGTCTGACGTGTTCGGGTAGGGAGTTCCAGAGTAAGGCAGATGCCCGGGAGAAGTCCTGAACTCGGTTGTGTGAAGAGGTGATGAGGGGGGAGCAGAGGAGGAGTTCTTGGGAGGAGCGGAGGTTGCGTGAGGGTAGGTATCGGGAGACCAGGTCGGAGATGTATGGTGGGGCCAGGTTGTGTATGGCTTTGTACGTCATGGTTAGTGTTTTGAATTGGGATCTCTTGGAGACGGGGAGCCAGTGAAGGGCTTGGCAGAGGGGGGAGACAGGGGAGTAGCGGGAGGACATATAGATGAGTCGGGCAGCGGAGTTGAGGATAGACTGGAGAGGTGTGAGGGAGTTAGCCGGGAGGCCATTGAGAAGGAGGTTGCAGTAGTCAAGGCGGGAGATGATAAGAGCATGGATGAATGTTTTAGCGGTGTCGTGGGTGAGGAAGGAGCGGATCCGTGAGATGTTCTTGAGCTGGAGCCGGAGGGATGTGGTGAGGGCCTCGATGTGGGGTTTGAAGGATAGGGAGGAGTCGAGTCGAGGAGTCGAGTTAATCTCTTGCTGTAGTGATTATGATGTTAATTTTCAACCCTTTTGTTACGGTAATTTCTTATATCCACTAAGGATCTACTTGAAGTGAAAGTTTTGATACTCGTTATATGATGTTATACAATCATGTAATCTATTTTTTGTTTGTGTTCTTGCTTGATTCATTTAGCATCAGTCATATTGATAAAGACAGATGCCGAAACGTTTATTTGGACTGATACACAAAATGAAAGACATTATTTTGCATAATTTCTAATACTCCATATATCCATTTTTTTCGTGTGTTGAAGTTCTCCAGTGGATATTTGATTTATTTCTTCAGAGCACCAAACTTGTCAGTGACCAGGTTACCTTATTCTTCTTCTAATTCACACATACTGGCACCTTTCAACCGAATCAGGGATGAGAATAAAGATGATGATGATTATGTTTCTGTGTTGGGCAAAAACTGTAAACCAAACAGGGATGAGGAGGACTTGAGATCATCAGAGGAGAAGGTTGTTGTTATTAGTGATACACTGCATAGGCGATGTGCATCAAAAACATACTAAATTAGATTTTCCTGCTGTATGCTCTAGAGTAGAGATGAGTAAATCTTTTGAAATTTGAGTTCGGTTTGGTTCGCCGAATTGGCATATGTTTGCCAAACAGTTCGCCAAACTTCCGTACTCAATTAAAATCAATGGAAGGCAAAATCAAGGGCATAGAAAACATCTTAAAAGGGGCCCAGAAGATGCTAAAACAGTTCTATTTTGGGATGGTCACCAGGAAAAGTGCCATCTATTTCCCAGAATTAACATTTTCATCATTGTGTATTATGGATGTATGGCCCAGCATTTCAAGCTTCAACAATGATCAACAACAGGGAGATGAGTGACAGGTGCAGGCACGGTGCTTGGAAAGCCTGCTACATTCACCAAACACACAACAAAGACACCCTAATAACAGTCTCTACATTTCAATAAATGAGGGCAAGATACCACCAAAGTGGCAACAATTGACCCAGAATAAAAAATGTAAAATAGTGCAACCTGCATTCATGGCACAAGGTCTGGAACCAGGCCTGGTAGAGAATTTCAAGGTTAAACATTTATCAGGAACAGTGGGATGAGTGACAGGTGAAGGACTAGTGGGCAGGGGGCCCCCATTCCTCATGCAACCGCTCCAATAAATTTTATGTTCCCCCACACTCCTTTGTAGAAGAAAATAAAGGATTTGTCATTCATTGTGTTGAGGTAAAACAAAGCCTTTTTAGGGGAAAGTGAAGGATTTTCCGGTTACTGCTTAAGGTACCTTTACACGCCGCTACAGAAGGTTGAAAACAACCGGGTTACGGAGACAAATGTATCTTGCACCATCAAATGAACCCGAGGTAGCAGCATGTAAATTAGCTTGTTGCTACCCGTCACTTTCGGCACCTGTTTCCTGCGCTGGCTGGCCAATCATGATACTATTGCATTGTCCAATCATCGTACGAGCGTCTCGTAATCCACAATTCTGGCACGCCTATGTGTTGTCCCTGCTGCACCAGGTCCTCCCATATTACCTTCTGTAGCGGCGTGTAAATGAGGGACGGTGCTCTACAGAAGGTAACTTGTGGCACCCGGCGGTGCCTCCAAGGATAGATTAAACCTTCTGTAAAGCACCTTGTAGCGGCGTGTAAAGGCGGTATCGGGTACCGTTTTCAACCGTTGGTGCGTGCTCGTGCACGTGAGACACCCAGTTGTTTCTAACCTTCTGTAGCGGCGTGTAAAGGTACCTTTAGAGGCAAAAAAAAAATCTCTTTTTTGTAGAAAATGAAATTTGAAATCACTGCTATGAGGCAAATATATGCCTTTTTAGGGGAAAAATGAAGGATTTGGCAATCACTGGTTAGAGGCAAAAAAATAGTCCTGGTAGTGGACAACCCCTTGCAAGCTCAAAATGTACTCTAAAAAGGAAGTTGTAAGTACTGAGTTATTAGTAATTTTGTTTTCCCGTCCTGGATTCAAATCCAGCCTAGGACAACGTCTCCATGTATTCTGTATGTTTCCCTTGTGCTTGCATATGATTTATCTTAAGTTTCTAAAGCATAGTATGTTTATTTTTTTCTGACTCTATTAAGAAACTTCTAATGTTTGCTTATACAATTTTATAATTGTTTAATACACATATATGTCTGCCAGGAAAAGTCTCTGATGTGTTTGAACATTGGTTTCTTGAATACCTGGCTTCACAAGGAATGTTTGTCCTAAGGGTTAAACTGCTTCCTTCCCAGTATTGACAAATATAGACTATAGCAGAGGTGGAAAAGTTCTGAAAATCAAGTAGACCCCTGAACTAAGCCAAACCATAAGCCAAAAATAAGTTACGGAGTCTGTCTACTACAGGTATAAATATAGGCCAGTAGGCCGGCCTCAGTCTGACATTAAATATATCCTTTTCATGTACTTAGCATTGCTCTGATTATTTTATTTAGTTTTCTCCATGGACTAACTGTCAATACACCTGGGGTTCAAGCACACAACCATGCGCACAAAGTCTGCACAAAAGGCTCTGTGTGCATGTTTATATGTATCTAATTTTCAATCTAATTTGAAAAGAAAAAAAAATGTCTGATTCATATTTTGCGTTTTGATTCCAAGAATTTAGTAAAAATTAAATGTAGGTATAGTAGTAGGTATACAACACGTTTAGGGTACAATATTAGTAATGTGAACATGGCTAAAACAGTTTTATATAGATCAACAGAGAACCTTACTAGGGTTCCCAGTAAGGTTCTCTGTTGATCTATATAAAGCTGTTTTAGCCATGTTCACATTATACCTGAAGAAGGCTATTAGTCTAATATTGTAGCTGAAATGTGTTGTATACCTACTACTATACCTACATTTAATTTTAATACATTTTTTAAATAAAAACAAGTAATAAGATCTGTTTCTGGAAGCGCTGGACAAGCATACTGGATCTCTCCCATGGAATCAATTGCTCATGACAGACCCACCCTCTCTGGTGTCTGATTCTCCCAGAGCCAAGCTTCAGACCAGATGTGTATAAGCACCAACAAGTGTTATCTATGTGCCATGTGAGAAAGGCTGAAAAAAGGTGAGCAAAACCATTACCCTTAATTAATTACTAACGGATCCAAACATCTACACTAATGGTGGGTTTAGGCTGGGGTCACACACACACAGATATTTGTGCAGATATTGTTCACAGATCTCTGGTTGAAGTGAAATCATGGACAAATTGATCCATTTTGTGGCTGTGTACAAATAGACCAATTTGTCCATGATTTCACTTCAACCAGAGATCTGTGAACAATATCTGCATAGATATCTGTGTGTGTGACCCCAGCCTTACACACACCAATCATTGTATCCAATCTCTGAACCAATCTCTGGTTGCAGTGAAATCATGGACAGATTGCTCCATGTTGTACACAGCCACAAAATGGAACTATGTGTCCATGATTTCACTGCAACCAGAGATTGGTTCAGAGATTGGATACAATGATTGGTGTGTGTAAACCCACCATAAGATCTGCGCCTGCACTCTCTTCCTTGTCTCCCCATCCAGAGGTTCCACATAAGGAAAGGTGTACTCTATACACTGATTCATATTTTGCATCTTTTAAGTCACTGTCCTTTTTGTTTTGGGTTATAGAGTGTCGTTTTTGATGCCAAATTCATTAAATGGCACGACTGATTCATGAATATGCCTCAAAATAAAAAATGGTCTTTCCTCAGGCCATGCTCTTCAAAGAACTCAAAAACAACTGAAAAAAATCCTTTTCCAGACAACATGCAAACTAAAGGACGGGTCAGCAACCTAACAACAGACCTTATATAGAGCAGTCCTCTCTTTAGTAAGAGTCGAAAGGCTGGAGCAGCTTTTTGAAAGCTGCTCGGGATGAAGGTTACCATTCCACATGGTACTCCGCTGCCGAATGGTCTCGGAGGGCCGCAGGGGCTACTCCACCAGGGGAATTCTCCATCACCACCTGCATGACTGGAGAAGATGATGGAGGAATTAGGGGATCACCACCCCATCTATAAGAGACGGGAGGAACTTGGGCAACACTAACAGGCCCTTCAGGATTGATGGCTTCTGTAAGTTTGTCTTCAGCTGGCTGGCTAACCAAAAAAGAATTGGCCTCCAGCCAAAGCAACATCCTCTCCAGGTCAGCCTCCTGCTGCCAGTTTTCAAAATTGTCCACCGTGGCAACCTGACTTACACCAACCATGAACCACCTCTTGCTGCCCTTCACTTTCATGAAGGTGACCTCCTCCCCAAGATTGAGTGTGCAGAATCTTTTGGGAAGATGGTCATTCAGCAGGGTGGACCAGTTGACGTAGCAACTATGACCAGTCCCTTCTTCGGCTATGAAGCCAAACCCCCTCTCCCGGATGAAATTCACCACCATGCCTCAGGTACTTTGGTCATCAAAGTCATTGGCCTCAGGCCCATGCAGCCACTCTTCGGTGATGGCATTTGTGTGCCTAATCTCTTCAAGAAAGGAGAAAGACCAGGGTTGTTCATACATAATAGGTTAGTTACTTGGAGCGGGTATGGGTCCCCATACAGCATTCTCCCAATTGAAGGCCTCTGGTGGGGGTGCTACACAAGGCTGGGAAAAAGGGGCTTTTGCCTCTACTACCTCCTCTTTCTCCTTATCCTCCTTCTGTATTTGCCAATCCACCAGTAGGCTGCAGGTGTAATAATGCCAAGCATGCTGCAAGATCCTCCTGAGTGTTACATCTGCTGCTCCTGGCTGGCATTGGGAAAGGCTCACCTCCTGACTGTGACCTCTTCAGCACCTCCTCTGACATGTGAAACCAGTGCTGGATCCTGACCTTACTGCATATGAGGCCCAATGCGGGTAGCATGGGAGCTCCAAGTCACATACAGTTGTGGCCAAAAGTATTGACACCCCTGCAATTCTGTCAGATAATACTCAGTTTCTTCCTGAAAATGATTGCAATCAGAAAATTCTTTGGAATTATTATCTTCATTTAATTTGTCTTCAATGAAAAAACACAAAAGAGAATGAAGCAAAAAGCAAAACATTGATCATTTCACACAAAACACCAAAAATGGGCCAGACAAAAGTATTGGCACCCTCAGCCTAATACTTGGTTGCACAACCTTTAACAAAAATAAATGTGATCAACCGCTTCTGGTAACCATCAATGAGTTTCTTACAATGCTCTGCTGGAATTTTAGACCATTCTTCTTTGGCAAACTGCGCCAGGTCCCTGATATTTGAAGGGTGCCTTCTCCAAACTGCCATTTTCAGATCTCTCCACAGGTGTTCTATGGGATTCAGGTCTAGACTCACTGCTGGCCACCTTAGAAGTCTCCAGTGCTTTCTCTCAAACCATTTTCTAGTGCTTTTTGAAGTGTGTTTTGGGTCATTGTCCTGCTGGAAGACCCATGACTTCTGAGGGAGACCCAGCTTTCTCACACTATTATGTTTTTGCCCCTTATCGTGGGGTTCGGGTTGCGCTGTTTGAATCTCATTGTGACTGACTGTGTATAATTTGGCAACAGTGGTATACCTGGGTAATTTAACCTCTTCACTGCCACAATTTAAGATGCGAATTGGTACGCTCCCATTGTGTACATTAACCACCCCCTGGCTGTCAACAGTGTAGGTCTGTGCTCTTTGCCCATGGGCTCCACTAACGCTTGATAGTCCTGCCCTCTCAGAGTTATAGCTGCTCGACACCATACCATCATTTCACTCATTGGGGTATCACAATAGGTATCGGGTCTGTTACCTGTGCTGTACCAATTTCACCACCTGTAATTGTTACCTGTTGATGGTGTAAGATGGCTCTGATCTCATGTTGGATAATCTTCCTTTGATCAGGCCTGGCAGTTTCAGCAATCTTTTGAAGCAAAGACAACACTTCTCCAAGCAATTGCTAACAACATTTGTACCCAGTATAACATAAGGATCATTTGCACTACTGGCTTCTGCTACAACAATGACCCCTTGATTTTGAAATTCCACCCTCCCCACCTTTATGGGCACTTCCTTAACCCCCATTACAGTAATTGGTTCACCATTAGCTGCATAAAGGAAAAGGTCTATGTCGGGCTGTTTCAGCTCTGCATCAGCACAATACTTTTTATAAAGGATACTAGCTGTGAGCCCGAAGCAAATGCATCGGGATTCTAGAACATGCATTAATTTGATTATAGTAGTTATAGCTACTTTTTGGGGAGTCCAATACTTTTTTTGGGGGGTCCAATACTTTTTGGGGAGGGGCCAATACTTATTGGGGCGCGTTTATGCTTTTTGGGGCGCGTTCAATACTTATTGGGGCGCGTTCAATGCTTTTTGGGGCGCGTTCAATGCTTTTTGGGGCGTGTTCAATACTTTTTGGGGGGCGTTCAATACTTATTGGGGTGTGTTCAATACTTTTTGGGGCGCGTTCAATACTTTTTGGGGCGCGTTCAATACTTATTGGGGTGCGTTCAATACTTTTTGGGGCGCGTTCAATACTTATTGGGGTGTGTTCAATACTTATTGGGACGCGTTCAATACTTTTTGTGGCGCGTTCAATACTTTTTGGGGCGCGTTCAATACTTATTGGGGTGCGTTCAATACTTTTTGGGGCGCGTTCAATACTTATTGGGGTGTGTTCAATACTTATTGGGACGCGTTCAATACTTTTTGGGGCGCGTTCAATACTTATTGTGCCGCGTTCAATACTTATTGGGGTGTGTTCAATACTTTTTGGGGGGTGTTCAATACTTATTGGGGTGCGTTCAATACTTTTTGGGGCGTGTTCAATACTTATTGTGGTGTGTTCAATACTTATTGGGACGCGTTCAATACTTTTTGGGGCGCGTTCAATACTTTTTGGGGCGCGTTCAATACTTATTGGGGTGCGTTCAATACTTTTTGGGGCGCGTTCAATACTTATTGGGGTGTGTTCAATACTTATTGGGACGCGTTCAATACTTTTTGGGGCGCGTTCAATACTTATTGTGACGCGTTCAATACTTATTGGGGTGTGTTCAATACTTTTTGGGGGGTGTTCAATACTTATTGGGGCTGAGTGCTGGCCGAAAATAGAACCAGAGGCTCGGCCACAAAGTTAGCGATTTACCGCTCAGGCAGCGACTCGCAATGGCCGCGACCATTGCGAGTCGCTGCCTGAGCGGTAAATCGCTAACTTTGTAGCCGAGCCTCTGGTTCTATTTTCGGCCAGTGACTCGCAATGGCCGCTTCGCGGCCATTGCTCGCGCGTGGTGACGTCACAGTGTGACATAGCCACGGCGTTTTCGGGGGCCGACACGAAAATGCCTACGGCAATTATAGAGTAGATTTTTTTGTTGTTTTTTATTATTATGTTTTATTTTATTGTGTATTATTTATATTATTTATTTATTTATTTTTTTAGTATTTTTATTATTATTAAAGTTAAAAAACCGCACTTGCTGCACCAGCCGCAAGTCCCCCTATACTTTCTATGGGGATTACCGCAACCGCGCCGCAACCGTTACACTTGCGGCGCGGTTGCGGTAATCCCCATAGAAAGTATAGGGGTACTTGCGGCAGGTGCGGCGGCTGAGGTAGCAACTCGCAATGGCCTCGCGGCCATTGCTCGCGCTACCTCAGCGGTAAATCGCTAAGTTTGTGGCCGAGCCTCTGGTTCTATTTTCGGCCAGCGACTCGCTGAGTAAAACAGCTGAGTGTGAGTGCTGAAGATCCGATACATTCATGAGCCTAATGAGCGGCTGAACGTGTGGGGATGAGTGCTTTGCTGGGCTAAACCTGAATGGTGCACAGGGGGTTAATCACATGTCAGGTCTGTGTGTGAGTGAAGATGTGCTGATTGACTCACTGGGTTGCAGCTGGGAGTGAGTAGGCTGGGTAGGAACCTGCCAGGTGTCTGAGTGAGGAGAGGACGATTCAGAAGTTCAGAGCACTGCCATGTGAAGAGGTGCTGGAAGTGATCCGTCCTCAGTGGGTAAGTGATGGGAGCCAGTGTCCAAGGGCCAGGTGGTCACAGCTGACTTTGGGACATTGAGGGGGGGGGGGGCTGTGCGGCCATTGAGGGTGGAGGGGGGGGTCTGTGCGGCCATTGAGGGGGGGGGGGGTCTGTGCGGCCATTGAGGGGGGGGGGGCTGTGCGGCCATTGAGGGGGGGGGCTGTGCGGCCATTGAGGGTGGAGGGGGGGGTCTGTGCGGCCATTGAGGGGGGGGGGATCAGTGCGGCCATTGAGGGGGGGGGGTCTGTGCGGCCATTGAGGGGTGGGGGGGTTGGGGGGTGTCTGTGCGGCCATTGAGGGGGGGGGGGTCTGTGCGGGATGATGATGATGATGATGATGATGATGATGATGATGATGAATCATTATTTAGTGAGATTTGCTGTGATAGCGACTCGCAATGGCCTCGCGGCCATTGCTCGCACTACACAGCGACTCGCATGGATCCCCAGTCAAAGTATAAGGGGACTTGCGGCGGCTGACGTAGCGACTCGCAATGGCCTCGCGGCCATTGCTCGCGCTACCTCAGCGGTAAATCGCTAACTCTGTAGCCGGGCCTCTGGTTCTATTTTCGGCCAGCGACTCGCAATGGCCGCTTCGCGGCCATTGCTCGCGCGTGGTGACGTCACATAGTGACATAGCCACGGCGTTTTCGGGGACCGACACGAAAATGCCTACGGCAATTATAGAGTAGATAGGGGATCATGGTCACCTGTTACCCGGTGTCCAGTAGAGCAGGTAACGGGATACCATCTAGTACAATGGACAGGAACGGCCTCTGTCCGATGAAAGTCTTGCACCAGGTGGCTGGGCCTTGTTGGTCTAGTCCTGAGGTTTGGCCCCGGCCCCCAGGGACTGCCCGTTCAAAGGACAGTGCCTAGCGATGTGACTGATGCGATTACTGCTGCGGCAGATGGGTTCGCGCTGTACTCAGTGTATTTGAAGTATGGCGCCATAGAGCGCGCCGCTATTCTGATTGGTCGCCGCGCTGAACGCAGCGACCAATCAGAATAGCGGCGCGCTATGCCGCCATATTTGAAATACACTGTACTCAGTGTATTTGAAGTATGGCGCCATAGAGCGCGCCACTATTCTGATTGGTCGCCGCGCTAAACGCAGCGACCAATCAGAATAGCGGTGCGCGCTATGTCGCCATATTTGAAATACACTGTACTCAATACAAAGTGTATATTCATGTGTAATAATAAGTAATATCTACTATATAATCGTCTAATTCTGACTGTCTGTAGCGGAAATCCCGCATTGCTGATTGGTCGCCACATCTTAAAGGGTCGCTCCACCAGTTCTTAAAGGGGTGGACCCCAACCACTTCTTAAAGGGGCTGTCCCCATCCTCTTAAAGGGGCAGTCCCCAACCACTTTTTAAAGGGGCAGTCCCCAACCACATCTTAAAGGGGCTGTCCCCAACCATGTCTTAAAGGGGCAGTCCCCAACTACTTTTTAAAGGGGCAGTCCCCAACAACTTTTTAAAGGGGCAGTCCCAACCACGTATTAAAGGGGCAGTCCCCAACCACATCTTAAAGGGGCGGCACCCAATCATGTCTTAAGGGAGCGGACGCCAACCATGTCTTAAAGGGGCAGTCCCCAACTACGTCTTAAAGGGGTGGGCCACAACCACCTCTTAAAGGGGCAATCCCCAACCACTTCTTAAAGGGGTGGTCCCCAACCTCTTAAAGAGACAGTCCCCAATAACTTCTTAAAGGGGCTGTCCATAACCACATCTTAAAGGGGCCATCCCCAACCATGTCTTAAAGGAGTGGACCCCAACCACTTCTTAAAGGGGTTGTCCTCAACCTCTTAAAGGGGCAGTCCCCAACCACATCTTAAAGAGGTGGTCTCCAACCACATCTTAAAGGGGTAGTCCCCAACCACATCTTAAAGGAGCAGTCCCAACCACATCTTAATGGGACGCTCCCCAACCACATCTCAAAGGGGCGGAAGCAACCAATCAGCGATATTGGCGTGGGATTTAAACCGTTTTCGTTGACTGGTTATGGCCGGCTGCGACCAATCAGTGATATTGCCGCAGGATTTAAATGATAATGTACATATTTTACCCGAAAAAACCTGTGTATTCATTGCATTATTCTTAAATCTTCATAAATAAACTACATACATATTCTAGAATACCCGATGCGTTAGAATCGGGCCACCATCTAGTATTTTTATAATTATTAACCATTGATGTGGAGCTAGGTGCTAGCAAATTTATCAGATTTTGACTCCTACTATATATGATCCTTGGCTTGGCTGGTAGCTGCTTGCTCAAAATCGGATCATTGGATAGAATGAACCAATACTTCTTCAATAGATTATTGAGGGTAACTCTAGTTTGACTGAATGTTGTGATGAGACTATATTCAGCACACAATGATTTGGTAGTTTCACTTTTAGCCACAGTAGTGGGTTCAGCGTGAATCCCTTTATTGTTTATCATTTCCAAGCAGTTTTCTTGGGATAGAGATTTGGCTTTCTTAGGGCCCTTTCACATCTGCGTTTATTTGAAATCGCGGCAGATGCAGTGAAAAAACCGCATCTGCTGCGATTGCCGCATGAGGGCCCTTTCACATCAGCGTTTTTTTGAAATCGCGGCAGATGCGGTGAAAAATCCGCATCTGCCGCGATTACCGCATACCGGCTGCACTTGCGGCGCGGTTGCGGTTTTTGCCATGCAAAGTATAGGCGGACTTGCGGCAGGTGTGGCAAGTGCGGTTTTGCACTTGCGGTTTTTTTCGCGGCCGCACCTGCCGCAAGTCCGCCTATACTTTGCATGGCAAAAACCGCAACCGCGCCGCAAGTGCAGCCGGTATGCGGTAACCGCGGCAGATGCGGTTTTTTCACCGCATCTGCCGCGATTTAAAAAAAAACGCTGATGTGAAAGGGCCCTAACCGATGCACTTGCGGCGCGGTTGCGGTAATCCCCATAGAAAGTATAGGGGGACTTGCGGCAGGTGCGGCAAGTGCGGTTTTGCACTTGCGGCAGGTGCGGCCGCGAAAAAAACCACGGTCAGCCGCATTTTTTTTCGCGGCCGCACCTGCCGCAAGTGCCCCTATACTTTCTATGGGGATTACCGCAACCGCGCCGCAAGTGCAGCGGTTATGCGGCAATCGCGGCAGATGCGGTTTTTTTCACCGCATCTGCCGCAATTTCAAATAAACGCAGATGTGAAAGGGCCCTAAGATGCATCACTTAATAATTTATCAGGATATCCCTTTTCCCTGAATCTCATCTTCAAAGTTCTAGATTCATTAATAAAGTCCACATCTCTACTGCAATTTTTTCTAATCCTTCCAATACTGTCCGTAGGAAATATTATGCACCCAGGCTGGAATATGACTGCTGTCATATGCAAGATAGCTATTCACATCCACAACCTTGAAATGGGTGGAGGTGATGATCTTTCCATCTGGGTCTTTTTGGGCCAGGAGGTCAAGGAACTGAATGCTCAAACTGAATATGTTAGATGAAAAACTGAGACCTCAGGGTTTATTGTTTAATTCAGATACAAACATAGATGTTTCCTCTTGGGTGCCAGTCCAGACAAAGAAGAGATCATCTATACAGCTCCTGTAAAGACATATACATCCAATAGATGAAGGGGCTGTGTGATAAAGATGGACTCAAACGTCCCCATAAACAGGTTTGCATAACTTGGGGTGAATCTTGTCCCCATCGCTCAAACCCTCATCTGTTTATATGTGGTCCCTTCAAATGAAAAAAAAACATTATTTAAAATGAACTGGATGCTTTCTAATATGAACCTTTCCTATTCCAATGGGATAGAAGTATCTGAACATAGATAATAATCAATAGTCTCTAAACCCAGGGTATGCATAATATGGGTGCATATGTAGTGCGTCCTTTTTATATGGAATTTCTCATATTGTGTTTTGTAATAGCTCCAGTAGTATAAATGTCCCTCTTGTAAGCGTAATCAATCTTCTGCAGTGCGCATGCGCGCTTGTCCTGCGTTCTCGGTGGCCAGTTGCCGTGACGACGCGTCTATCCCACGACGCTTCCCTGCCCTCCCCTTGATGCGTTTGGGGCGGTTACAGGGAAGTGGCGTCAGACGCTGGATCCGGCGGCTTGGTCCCGGCGGCGTGGGTGAAGCGCCATTAATGCGCACTTGCATATTTATGACACATTCCATATAAAAAGGACGCACTACAGAGTAGTGACACCCTCTGGAAGAAGCCCCTAAAGGCGAAACGCGTCAGGATGACCCCAGCATCCAGTGTGGACGGTAATTATGACACCAATTGAGGCGCTGTAGTTGCAGGGAATTGTCCAGCCGGAACATGCGCTTTGTGTGAGAACTTACATCTATAGTGCACAGTGTATACTGTGGATGCTCAGTCTGGTTGTAATTTGAGTGAGATAGAGTGTTTCTGATATTCTATATTTGGGTATTCCTATTAGAAACTATAATTGGGGATAATATACTGGTTGTATATATTTCTACTCCTTATATACCAGTGTAATTGGTTTTTAAGCCTCCTAAACTATTGTGGTGGTAGTTGATTTATCTAGCTTTGCCCCTGGACTGTTTTCCTATTTATCCTGTCACATTTTTTGTCCTATTGTTTTCTGATATAGTTCTTTTTGTGTATAATATATATAAATATCCTCCTTTTTCACATTAACTGTTGACACAATGAGGTTTTTTGATTATATGCACTAGACTTCTAATTTTTGTCACTTTAGTCATGTACTGGTAGGAGTACATTATCTGTTTATTATTATTTTTCTATCATACACTATTATTTTGTTTGGGTTTATTATGGCACTTAATTGACTCCTTATGAGTGTGTGTCACCATGTCTTCTTAGTGGGGATATCTTATTATTTTTATTTTAGCCATAGTCACTATATTCAGGAATATTGTACCCAGTGGGCAACGTTATTTATTTTCCCTAGTACCCATTTGTGGCTGAGGTAATATACCATTTATTATATTTTCCCCAATCTAGATATACCATCGGTGGAATCCCTTCATATATATGAAACATCCTACGAAATTGAGTATTGACTGTTGTTCTGAGGATGTATAAGATATAAATGACTTCAATAAATTTGGTTGTTCTCTGTTCAATTGGTGAATGACAATATCAGGATGCATTACATTTGTGGTGGTTTTATATTTATTTAATGTCATAATTGTATTACAGATTATATTTTATGAATTGTACCAATAAAATAGTTGTTTTTATACCATAATTGGGCTATAAACTCATTCATTTATAGTTTTTTTCGTACATTGAGTTTGCCTAGTGTTTATTGGTGGCCTAGCTCTGGTTCATTATTTTTGGTCCAGCCAGGTACAATTAGGCTGCTGGGGGCTGGAATCCCCAGCATGAAAAGGCCCAAGTGTTCTGGGCCCCCTATGCTGTGAAATTGCAGCCCGCAGCCACCCCAGAAAATGGCAAATTAACTGAAGCGCCATTTTCTGGCACTGGACCCAGTCACTTCCAGTTGCCCTGGTGCCAGTGGAAAACTGGGTAATAGAAGGGTTAATGCCAGCTTTTTTATTAGCAGCTGGCACTAAGCCCGAGATTCATAATGCCGGGCCAATGTTAGAGCCGGCCATTAGGAATCTCTAGGAAATAGTCAAAAAATACACCACACAAAGAAAAATCTTTTTATTACAAAAAAAACACAAAAAAAATGTAAACTCAATCTTTATTAACATCCGACGTAATCCAAAACGAAGGTTCCACTACGCTCGATCACCTCGGCTACATCCACAGACTGCAGCAAGGGATCAAGTGTCCTCTTGTTGCAGTCTCTCGTGTCATAGTAATGGTGCACTGTATGGCAATGAGCTGCCATATAGTACACTATTACTATGATCCCAGAGTCTACAACAAGAGGACACTTGATCCCTTGTTGTAGTCTCTGGGGATAAAAAGGTTAGCTTGTCTTGAAAAACGCTCTCAAACCAAGTAATTTGTAATCCAAGGTTCCATTGTAAATACATTTGACTATGGCACATTTTAGACATATAAATTTTGGGAGTAATTAATGAAAAAGTATTAAATAAGCACTTTTGCAGCAGAAACATGCTGCAAAACCGAGCGCAGCAGTAGGTGAGTATATTAATGCACTTATATTACATTACATGCACACAATGGTGTAACTAGAGTCCAATGAACCCCAGTGCAAAATTAGGACCTGCCCCCCCTCCCGCATGATGGCACACATATGGGCCATTGTAGCGATCTAAATCCTATAAAGACATATAAATTGCCCCACTATGTAGTAATGTCCCCTATCCTTGTACATATTTCCTCTATACTGGTGTATATGTCTATCATCCTGGTATATATGTATCCCATCCTGGAATATATATGTTCCACATCCTAGTATATTTGTCCCCATCATGGTATATATGTCCCCCATCCTGATATATATGCCCACCATTCTGAGCCCATCCTGGAATATATGTCCTCATCCTAGTACCATCCTGGTAAAAATGTCGCTCATACTGGGCACATCCTGGTACACATGGTCCCCATCCTGGTATATGTATCCCCGATACTGGTATATATGTCCCCCATCCTAGTATATTTAATCCCCATCCTGGTATATATGTACTTATCCTGGTATATAGATCCCCATAATGATATATATGTCCCCCATCCTGGAATATATGTTCCCCTCCCTGGGCTTATCCTGGTATATATGTTCCCCATCCTGGTATATATGTCCTCATCTTGAGCCACATTGATGGTATTCATCCTGGTATATATGTCTCCAATCCTGGTATATACGGTACCCATTCTGGTATATATGGTCCCCATTCTGGTATATATGTTATATGTTCCACATCCTGGTACAATATGTATGTCTTCATCCTGGGACCCATCCTGGCATGTATGTCCTCATCTGGGGCCCTATCCGGGTATATGTGGTTAACATTCTGGTATATATGGTCCCCATCCTGGTATATATGGTCCTCATCTTGGCATATATAGTGCCCATCCTTGTATATGTGTTCCCCATCCTGATGTATATGTCTTCATTCTGGTATACATGGTCCTCATCCTAGTATATATGTCCCTATTCAAGTATACATGGTCCCTATCCTGGTATACATGGTCCTACTCCTGGTATATATGGTCCTCATTCCAGTATACATAGTCCTCCTCCTGGTATACATGGTATATATGCCCCCATCCTGATGTATATGTTCCATATCCTGGTATATATTTCTCCCATCCAGGTGTATATGGTCCTCATCCTGGTATACATGGTCCTCCTCCTGGTATACATGGTGTATGTGTGCCCCATTCTGGTACACCTGGCCCCCATCCTAGTATACTTGTCCCAGTTCTATCTCTAAAGCACAATTTAAAAAATAATACATACATTCTACTTATCTTTTCTGCTCTCTCATGTCGCCCGGTGTCCTCTGTAGCCAGCGCACAGTGGATGGCCGCTGACTTCGAAGTGAGCGCTATGGAGCATGATATCACTGTCATGCGCCACCAAGAGTCACAAGCACCGTTATGTCAGCTGCCAGACACTGCTTGGCGGTCAGCGTGTATCGCAGTGCAGAGACCCAACAGGTCTCTGTGCTGTGATGCATTTCAGCTGGTTCTGCACCCTCTGATACACATACAGCTAAAATAGGTGCTGCAGTTGGCAGGTGCGGTCACAACACTTACGACTGCCATCGTTACGCCCCTGCGTGCACATGCACGTCCTGTACATTTAATTAATAAAAAAGTTAATGGGAGGGCTTCTTTAAGATCATTTTCTAAAAAAAGGTACAATTGCATTGTTACTATGTATACTTCATTGCTACAACAGCAACATCTACTGTTTATAAGTAGGAAGGACATGAGAAATCATAATTTCAGTAATAATTTCCTTGTGTGGTACAAGTGACAACATAGTTTCTTCCAAGAGCAAAACGTACATCAGTCGGGGTCTCACCAGGTAATATACACCACTATTTGCATTTTCTCTATTGATCTATTGTGTTTTTCAGTGGTCCTGGTAGGATTTGTCCTGTTGCTATGGCATGATGCACTTTATGTATTGAAGACTTTTACCCCTGTTAATTTATAGATTTTCAGTTGATATTTGCTCCATTTTATACCTACTCCTCTTTGCTTATGCCTCTAGTACAGATTATATATTACTGTGGTGTGGTAAATTATATATTAATTTTTTCAACGTGATTTCTTTTTTACTTCAATTTTATTTATATTTATCAATAAAATTTAGTGTTTTACTCCTTTTGTGGTCATATTTGTAGGTTTGTATTGCACACGGTATATGGTTACTTCATTTTAACATGAAGTTATTGTCTTGGCCTCTTGGCTAGCCACTACTCTTTGTAGGTTATATATGTTGCACAGGTAGTCCAGCTCCTCTAGGTTAGCATATACATACATGCTGTCTCGAGGTTTGCTGTGTCTTCCAGGACAGTCTCAAAAGCACTGAGCAGATATCATGACACAGGCCACAGGGCAACAGAAGGGCATCAACGTACCAGCAGTATAGGTATATACTCATTTGTGCAATTAGTAAAAGGAGCAGAACTGGCAGAGGTCTCCAAAATGGCCACCAGTAGATTACTGGTATGCATGTGTCTGACCAAACAATCAGAAACAGACTCTATTAGGATGGCATGAGGACTAAAAGTCCTGTAGTTGGATTTTTGCTCAGCTCAGCACCATACATCTCAACTGGCATTCACAAGAGAACATCAGATCTGAAACGTTCACCACAGGTTCTCTGTTCTCCTTCCAAATGAGAGCAGGTGTCATGATGGTCATGACTGCTTTTTACCCCAGTCTCATGTCTGTGTTGAGACTTGATATTAAAAGTCCTCTCAACTCTCCAAGGTGAACATCCCAAACTGCACCAGCTACCTGGTTATCCTCTTGTACCGTACCTGCAAGGTGACACCAGTACTGAAAAAGAGACTGTTGTGTGTATGCACCTGATTCGCTGCCTCTGTCTGCAGCGATTCCAGCAGGACCGCAACTATAACTCCCATCATCCGCCCCGCCGTGCTGAGGAAAAGCTCCGACTGTGGGGAGCTGTACTACCTCTTCTGTGCCACACCATCACCTTAGCGGCAGGCTGCAGCGCTGGTATCCGTTTACCAGACACCACAGGTGGCGTCACGTGCAATCCCCCAATCATCATCCCCATCAGCCATTGAGTACCCGGGGCACAGAACCGGGAACCGACCAGGCGTGATTTAGCTCCCCCTCACCCCCGACAGCAGCCTCCATCCTGGTTCCGAGTAACCCCTTCCCTGCCGATCTGATTCATATGATATGTCTTTCTACAGATTGTATTGTGACTTTCCCAAAATTCCTCTCTCCCTGTAACCCCTCCTATCTTGTTCCCATCTTATCCTCTCTTCCACTTTCTAGTTCAGTACCATTTTGGCATTGTGTGCTTCAACACTGGACAGAGGGTTCTTTTACTTCAAGGCTCCACCCTTAATCTTCATCTCTCATTCATCCCATCATCCCTGACATCTCTACTTCATCCTAACAGGTACTATAAATAAATAAGTTAAAATAGGACCACCTGCACCATCCTTCCTGGATACCCCACACGTGTAGTTGGTCAAACATGGGAAAGCGAATAACGGGTAAGGCTGGGGTTACACATGAGCCCTTGGTCCGTTTTTGGCTTCATTTTTGTAAAAAAAAATTTCTAAGTCCAAAAACTGACAGAAAAACTGATTGGATGTAATAAACACCCTGTCCGTTTTTCTCTGGAGCTCCAAACATTGCCCTGTCCGTTTTTGAGTCAAAAACGTTGCTAGCAACGTTTTTGGCATCAGTTACAAAACGCATGCGTTTTCATGCGTTTTTTTAACATGGGGCCCTATGGGAAACGCATGCGCGAACGCATGGCATATGCGCACTTGCGTTTGCGCATGCGTTCGCGCATGCGTTTTTTTTTAAGAAAAGTCCAAAAACGTTCAGGAGTGCAGGAGGCTCAAAAAGCACCCAGAAAAAAACGGATTGGTGATAAAAATCACTTCCAAAAACGGATTTCTATGTGTGACCACAGCCTAACCTATCTATTGCCGCTTGTACAAAGATCTGTGCTTACACCCCCCAGATACATTTCACATGTGTGCACCGGTGGCAGAATAATAACAAGAGACCTAATTCTTCAGTGTCTATCAACAAGGAGCAGTCCGCTAGAAACACTAGAGCCATCCACTATCCTAACAAAGCATGTCCATGAAAAGCATTGTGGATCCCTCTGTGAGGCCAACACATCATGATCCTAACAACACAAGTGCACCAGGAGCAGAGTCCATGCTGACCGCAGCACATGATGCACCACCCAAATGTGTATCCAAACAGACACTAAAGGTCAGAGAGAATTATAAAATGACCAGAGATGAGTTTTGTGACAAACTAGACAAGTTATGGGGCAGAATGGAACACTATTTAGAGGCACTTCCATGCTCTGGCAGTTATTCAGCAGTTTTAACCGCCACCTTGAACCGTTTATCTTCCGCCTTTGATTGTTATCAGCGAATGTGTGTAAAGTACATTACATTCCTGAGTAAAGGGTACTTCACACTAAGCAAGATCGCTAGCAAGATCGCTGATACATCACAGTTTTTGTGATGCAACAGCGACCCAGCCAGTGATCTCGCTATGTGTGGCAAGTAGCAACGACCAGGCCCCTGCTGTAAGATCGACGATTGTGTTGGAATGTCCTGGACCATTTTTTGATCACCGGGCTCCTGCTGGGCAGCATGCATTGGTGTGTTTGACGGGGACAAAGACCTCAATACTACAGGTCTGAGTGACAGGGTCCCAATGACCGCCGTATTGTTGCTGCATCGCTGGTGAGATCTGACTGTTTGACATCTCACCAGTGACCACTTAGTGATGCTCCAGCGAACCCTACCAGGTCGTATTGTTGTCGGGATTGTTGGTGTGTCGTTAAGTGTAACTGGGCCCTTAGTCTGACAAATACAATACCACAGCTGAGCTCGCTAAGAGAGAAGCTCAACTCCAAACAAATACTGCATTAGTGTGAGATAGTAAAGATGGATCCAGCTTGACACACTGGACTTATTGAAAAGTTCAATAATCTTCATTCGCAAATCCTCTTTAAAAATTTTAGAGACCAAAAATGGACATCTGAGACAACAAATACCATAGAGTAGTGTGTATAATAATTTGTCATACACACCACCCAATGGTATATGCATTGTTGTCTGAGATGTTCGTTTTGTTCTTCTCTCAAATTTTTCATTCTTTCCATGATTCAGGCGCTGTGCAGCAGCAAGGACGCTGCTCTCCACTCCAGACCGGGATTACATCTCAGGGATGAGCTGAAAGTTTTTTCTTATTCACATTAGTGTGAGATGCCCAAGATAAGACAGAACTCCACATTACACACCTTCAAAAGGTTAGGTCATACTGATCAACATCAACTAAACTCACATCTCGATCTTTCAGGTAATCTCATTCCAGGAATTCAACTTTGTCTGACAAACTGCTGGAGATTCGTGCAAATGCAGAGGAGGTTCAAGTTATAAGCACCTTTGCTAGGAAGGAGGCAGAAGTGGAAGCTCAAAGAAACAAGATGGAAACCAAATTTAAGAGGCAGGAACCAAAGATAGAAGCCCAATCAAAAATATTCCAAGCAGAAAGTGAAGAAGCAGCAGCCTTTGCTAAACTGAAAGTCTTCGAACCAGTGTGGAGCCCACTGGGACGGGGTACTCGGTGCTGGACCGGGGTGCTGCTGGGGGATGTCACGGCAGTCCTGGTCCAGACCGTGTCCCGGGTTCGCACAATAAAATGGGGGATATTTACAAGGGATTAGGTTTGTCGTGACACCACCCACGGGTTGTGGTCAGTTAGGGGACCACCGCAGCTGCAGAACCTCCGGGGATAATGTTTTGACAGCTTTAGATGGAACGGCTCTCCGCAGGTAGAGCCTGGTTCCCCGGGGCTGTGGTAATTAAAGTCTGTGATGGTGGTTCTAGATGTTGCAGGAAAGTAGGGGTAGTAGTAGAGATGATGAGAGTGGAGGCAATGGCAGTTTATGAGGGAAAGTAGGGTTTCAGCACAAGGATCACACACACACTCACGTTTGTTGTCATTTTCCAAGTCTTTACTGTGCAGGTGGTAAAGCAGAGTATTGTCCACGGAGTCTGTATCGGGGCCGGATTGCTCCCACCCTGACCGGGTCCTTGGTTTCCTACTTCTGCACTTTGTGTGTGGCCCTGCTGCCGCTTTTAGCTGAACTGCTGGCCCTGTCTCCCCTCACGGGTACCAATCTGCTAGGCAACTTGAGTCCTCTGTGTCACTGACCCCTTCGTGTTGCTTTGCTATGGTACAGTGAAGATGGTGGACCTTCACTATCCTGGTATTCACTGTCCTGTCTGTCTCAGGCACAGCATCGGATCCGGTATCCGTCCTAAGCGCCTCTCCGGGGAGAGTTTAGGGTAACTCCTTGTCCCGGTGTAACAGGCCAGATTAACCCCCCAACCAGAATATACCCGGGGTTAAAGTGGCCTAGCCCAGTTTATACCCCGGGTATATTCTGGCCTAGCCCAGTTTATACCCCGGGGTATAAACTGGGCTAGCCCAGAATATACCCCCCTGGGCCAGAATATACCCCGGGTATATTCTGGCCTAGCCCAAACTATACCCCAGGATATAAACAGGCCTAGGCCAGATTATACCCCTCCGTATACCACAGCAGCTGTAGATCAGGGCCCCAAGCCGTGCACAGGGCCCCAAGCAACGCATGGGGGCCCGAGGCTGCACAAAGTGGCCCCAGGCAGCAGAAAGTGGCCCCAGGCAACATACAGGGGCTTCAGGCAGTGCTAGGGCCCCAGGCAGTGCAAGGGGCCCTAGGCAGCACACAGGGGCCCCAGGCTACACACAGGATCCCAGGCTACACACAGGGGCCCCAGCCAGCATACAAGGGCCCCAGGCAGTGCACGGGGCCCCAGGTGGTGCACAAAGTGGCCCCAGGCAGCACAAAGTGGCCCCAGGCAACATACAGGGGCCCCAGGCAACATACAGGGGCCCCAGGCAGTACTGGGGGCCCCAGCCTACACACAAGATCCCAGGCTACACACAGGGGCCCCATGCAGCATACAAGGGCCCCAGGTAGCACAAAGGGGCCCCAGGCAACATACAGGGGCCCCAGGCAGTACTAGGGGCCCCAGGCTACACACAGGGGCCACATGCAGCATACAGGGACCCCAGGCAGCACAATATGGCCCCAGGCAACATACAGGGGCCCCAGGCTACACACAGGATCCCAGGCTACACACAGGGGCCCCATGCAGCATACAAGAGCCCCAAGCAGCACAAAGGGGCCCCAGGCAGCACAATGTGGCCCCAGGCAACATACAGGGGCCCCAGGCAGTACTTGGGGCCCCAGACTACACACAGGATCCCAGGCTATACACAGGGGCCCCAGTCAGCATACAAAGGCCCCAGGCAGCACAAAGTGGCCCCACGCTACACACAGGATCCCAGGCTACACACAGGGGCCCCATGCAGCATACAAGGGCCCCAGGCAGCACAAAGGGGCCCCAAGCAACATACAGGGGCCCCAGGCAGTGCTAGGGGTCCTACGCTACACACAAGATCCCAGGCTACACACAGGGGCCCCATGCAGCACAATGTGGCCCCAGGCAACAAACAGGGGCCCCAGGCTACACACAGGATCCCAAGCTACACACAGGGGCCCCATGCAGCATACAAGAGCCCCAGGCAGCACAAAGGAGCCCCAGGCAGCACAATGTGGCCCTAGGCAACATACATGGGCCCCAGGCAGTACTAGGGGCCCCACGCTACACACAGGATCCCAGGCTACACACAGGGGCTCCAGCCAACATACAAGGGCCCCAGGCAGCACAAAGGGGCCCCAGGCAGCACAATGTGGCCCCAGGCAACATACAGGGGCCCCAGGCAGTACTTGGGGCCCCAGACTACACACAGGATCCCAGGCTATACACAGAGGCCCCAGTCAGCATACAAAGGCCCCAAGCAGCACAAAGGGGCCCCAAGCAACATACAGGGGCCCCAGGCAGTGCTAGGGGCCCTACGCTACACACTAGATCCCAGGCTACACACAGGGGCCCCATGCAGCACAATGTGGCCCCAGGCAATAAACAGGGGCCCCAGGCTACACACAGGATCCCAAGCTACACACAGGGGCCCCATGCAGCATACAAGAGCCCCAGGCAGCACAAAGGAGCCCCAGGCAGCACAATGTGGCCCTAGGCAACATACATGGGCCCCAGGCAGTACTAGGAGCCCCACGCTACACACAGGATCCCAGGCTACACACAGGGGCCCCAGCCAGCATACAAGGGCCCCAGGCAGCGCAAAGGGGCCCCAGGCAGCACAATGTGGCCCCAGGCAACATACAGGGGCCCCAGGCAGTACTTGGGGCCCCAGACTACACACAGGATCCCAGGCTATACACAGGGGCCCCAGTCAGCATACAAAGGCCCCAGGCAGCACAAAGTGGCCCCACGCTACACACAGGATCCCAGGCTACACACAGGATCCCAGGCAGCACAAAGGGGCCCCAGGCAGCACAAAGGGGCCCCAGGCAGTAAAAAGGGGCCCTGCGCTACACACAGGATCCCAGGCTACACACAGGGGCCCCATTTAGCATAATGTGGCCCCAGGCAACATACAGGGGCCCCAGGCAGTACTAGGGGCCCCAGGCTACACACAGGATCCCAGGCTACACACAGGGGCCCCAGCCAGCATACAAGGGCCCCAGGCAGCACAAAGGGGCCCCAGGCAGCACAAAGGGGCCCCAGGCAACATACAGGGGCCCCAGGCAACATACAGGGGCCCCAGGCAGTGCTAGGGGCCCCTACGCTACACACAGGATCCCAGGCTACACACAGGGGCCCCATGCAGCATACAAGGGCCCCAGGCAGCACAAAGGGGCCCCAGGCAACATACAGGGGCCCCAGGCAGTGCTAGGGGCCCCACACTACACACAGGATCTTAGGCAACACACAGGGGCCCCATGCTGCATACAAGGGCCCCAGGCAGCACAATGTGGCCCCAGGCAACATACAGGGGCCCCAGGCAGTACTAGGGGCCCCAGGCAGCACAAAGATGCCCCAGGCAGCACACAGGGGCCCCAAGCTACACACAGGATCACAGGCAGCACAAAGGGGCCCTTAACGCTGTCTCTTGCCCCATTGCGCGCTGTCTCCCCCCACCCTTGTGCTGTCTCTGACCCCATGTGCTTCCTGGGGCCCCTGTGTGCTGTCTGGGGCCCCTGTATGTTGCCTGGGGACACTTTGTACTGCCTAGGGCCCCGTGCACTGCCTGGGCCCCTTGTATGCTGCCTGGGATCCTGTGTGTAGCCTGGGGCCCCTGTGTGTAGCCTGGGGCCCCTGTGTGCTGCCTCGGGCCCCCATGCACTGCCTGGGGCCCCTATGTGCTGCCTGGGGCCCCTGTGTGTAGCCTGGGATCGGGTCATTCCATGTCAAGTGAACCAATGATTATTACCTCTATATTTTTAATTCTTTTGAGATTTTGTTATTTGATAATAGCATGTCAGACAATGCAAAATGTGAAGAGAAAATTTTTTTAAAAAATGTATTATTTTTTTAAATGATTTTCAAAGTTCGGAAAAAGTGCGAATTTCGCTGTTGCCTGCCTTTACGTTTCTCCTCATAACTCAGGCTAGGAATAAGATACAGAGACAAAATAAACACCAATCTACTCAGAACTATACAGGCTTTCATCAGATATGTCACAAGAGGATCTTTGTTAATATTTTACCCATGTGATCGCAAGCGCAAAACTTTAAAACGTATTTTCGAAAAATCGGCGCGCTTTAAATATTTCAAAAACTGCCCATGTGTCTGCTTTGCTCTTAGCCACATCTGTACCAAATTTCAAGTTGGGATCGCAATGGGATCATATTTTAACATATTTTACTATTAATAGCGTCAATGGGTCATTCCATATCAAGTGATCTAAATATGAATATTTTTTTTTACCTGACGTCTTTAGATTTTTTTTTTTTTTTTTCAAATTAAAAGTTTGGAATTTTTTTCTACATCAGTTAATTTTTTACAGATTTTTAAAGTTTAAAAAAAGGGTGAATTTTGGCCTGGTATGACTTTACATTTTTTTATCTCGGGCTAGAAATAAGATAGAGAAACAAAATAAACACCATTCTACTCAGAACTGTCCAGGCTTTTACCAGATATGTCACAAGAGTATATTTGTTAATTTTAATTTTTTACCCATGTGAATGCAAACGCAACATTTTGAAACGCATATCCGAAAAAAACGTTTTAATAAAAATTTTCCAAAACTGCCCATGTGTCTTTTATGCTCTTAGCCACATCTGTACCAAATTTCAAGTTGGGATCGTGATGGGATCATATTTTAAAATATTTAACTATGGTTAATCTCATTTTTATTACATTTTGAAAAAACATATGAAAGACATACATTCAATCTTTTAACAAAATCTTGAGACATATAAAATATACAAAAAGAGAATTCACAAAGTTATTAGTAACTTTAAGATAAGCTGCAAATTTACTTTTGCGCTTATCTCTGGTGCAATATATACTACAATCTAAATATAATTCCAAACACTCAAGTATACAACCTTTCTCAGGGTTTTGAGATGTTCTGATGTCAAGGGGACAAGCAGCCCCAGCAGAATAATTTTTATCACTTGGCCCCTTCTAACAGGTTGACCACGTAAGTGGGTCATTACCCGTTGAGGCCTAGTTGGAATAGTCTATCGACTGGTGTACCGGAAAGGAAGGCCGAAATATTAATGATCTACTCACAGCTCAGAGTTTCCGATGCCTGTCTAATGTTCACTAGAATTCTGAAGGTATAGGTGTAGAAAGGAAATACCTAGACTGAATGTATCAGATGGGAAGAAAAGAGAGATAGAAAAGAAGAGAGAGAGAAGAGAAACAAAAACCATTAGAAAAAGTTATACTGGGAAAGAAAAGCCACGTAAGAAAAAAAGAAAAAAAGGAGGTGGGGGGACGGGTGAGGTATGGGAAGGAGAAAGGGTACTCATCCCACTGGCTCCCCATCAGCCAGAGGTCGAGCCATATTATCTGTGCTGGAAAAGATACTCCTACATTCTGCAGAGTCGTGAAAAAGAATCCATTCAACCCAAATCCCTAAGAATTTGTTCCGAGATCCCGACGCATCAGCTGCGAGCTCCTCCATTCGATATATGTCCATCAATTCTTTGAACCAATCAAGTAGAGATGGAGCCCGGCTTGATTTCCAGAACCTCGGGATCACAGCACGAGCAGCCAAGATGCAAAAGCGGAGAATATCCCTCTTCTGTAGCCCAATAGGACCTGGAAAAATGGATAACATTGCCGATTCTGGGCAGCATTCGGCTTGTTTACCTGTTATCCGGGCGTATGCATTGAAAACCTCAGACCAGAACCGCCGGATTTCCCCACAACTCCACCAAATGTGTATCATTGTACCCTTCTCTTCCCCACAGCGCCAGCAGGTATCAGGGGTTCCAGGAAACATGTTCCGGAGTGTCGTCGGGCACAAGTACCATCTAGTGAGCAGCTTATAGCTTCTTTCTTGTGCAGAACAAGCGCTAGCTAGTGAGTGAGTAAATATAAAGCATTTCTGCCAATTAGCTTCTGAAATGCTACACCCCAATTCCCTCTCCCAAGCACGTTGAAAGTAAAGGGTGCCCTGCTCTCTCATGGACCCTAAGGCCTGGTATAGAACTGATAATTTGCGCCTCGGTGGAGCCTCCAGTTTGAATAACCTCTCCAATACGTTGGGCGTCAATCTTACCCTGCAAGAGTGGTCAGCTGAATATAAGTATGCTCTGTATTGGAGAAATTCGAATCACTTAAGAGGTCTCGTAGGTTCTTTGAGTTGTAGCTCTGCCATCGGGGGCAAACCACCACTGGACAGAGTCTGTCCTACTCGGGTGTCATCCACAATCCGCCAACATAAAAATCTCTGCCTGTCAAATCTGGGTGGGAAAGATGGGTTGGAAAAAAGGGGAGTCAAAGGGCTAAGTCTGTCGTTTAAGCGGAGGGTTTTTGTCACTAGGTGCCATACCTTCAAGGTGTTTCTGGTCATGTCTGTCAAAGGTACTAGGTCTGTGGAGTCTTTAGGGGAAATCCAAAGCAGGTGTTTCAGCGGAATCCCCAAACCCTCTTGCTCCACCGCTACCCATTTCTTGGAGGACGCATGATAATGCCAATCTAGAGCTCTAACAAGAGAGGAAGCCACAAAGTACGCTCGTATGTTGGGTAGTCCAACCCCTCCTCTGGTCTTGGGCAAGGATAGGATATTCATTCGCAATCTGGACCTCTTGCCCCCCCAGACAAATCTAAGGATCATAGATTGCATTTTGGAGAGGAAGCCTCTATCCAATAGAACAGGAACTGTCTGAAAAGTATATAAGAGTCGGGGCAAGACATCCATCTTGACTACGTTTATTCTCCCGAACCAGGATAGCTTTAATTGTCTATAGGAGGTAAATGCCGATTCCGCGTTAGTCAAAAGGGGTTGATAATTTAAATTGGATATTTGTTTAAGATCTTTTGGTATAAGGACTCCCAAGTACTTAATGGCTTCTACTTTCCATTTAAATGGGAACTGTTTAGATAGATGAGAAACCAATTCTCCAGGCAAAGAAATATTGAGTGCCTCGGTTTTGGAGCAATTCACTTTAAAGTTGCTCAATTGTCCGAACCGTTCAAACTCCATTAAGACCGAAGGGATGGAGACCAGGGGCTGGGAGATGTAAAGTAGCAGGTCATCTGCAAATAAGGCTAATTTGTGATGACTCTGTCCCAGCTTGACCCCATGGACGCATTCATTGGACCTAAGTGCAAAATATTTAACTATTATAGTGTCAATTCAAAAATCACCAAGAACACAATCAGTCATTTTTTCACAATTGCCCGTTAATAGTTTGAATTTGATATAAAGAAACATAGTCTTGTAACATCTCAAATGAAAGCTGTTACCGTTCTGAGTAAAATGATGCCTCTCCCACTTCATTATCTTATTTCTAGCCTGAGATAAAAAAATGTAAAGTCATACCAGGCCAAAATTCACCCTTTTTTTAAACTTTAAAAATCTGTAAAAAATTAACTGATATAGAAAAAAATTCTAAACTTTTAATTTGTAATTAACTAAAGTAGTACTTCATAAAGGAAAAAAAAAAAAAAAATCTAAAGACGTCAGGTGAAAAAAAATATTCATATTTAGATCACTTGATATGGAATGACCCATTGACGCTATTACTAGTAAAATATGTTAAAATATGATCCCATTGCGATCCCAACTTGAAATTTGGTACAGATGTGGCTAAGAGCAAAGCAGACACATGGGCAGTTTTTGAAATATTTAAAGCGCGCCGATTTTTCGGAAATGCGTTTTAAAGTTTTGCGCTTGCGATCACATGGGTAAAATATTAACAAAGATCCTCTTGTGACATATCTGATGAAAGCCTGGACAGTTCTGAGTAGATTAGTGTTTATTTTGTTTCTCTATCTTATTTCTAGCCCGAGATATGATAGAAAATGTAAAGCCATACCAGGCCAAAATTCGCACTTTTTTAAAACTTTAAAAATCTGTAAAAAATTAACTGATAAAGAAAAAAATTCAAAACTTTTTTTTTGTAATTAGATAAAGTTGTTCTTCATATAGAAAAAAAATTAAAAAAATCTGAGGACGTCAGGGAAAAAAAATATTCATTTTTGGATCACTTGACATGGAATGACCCGATCCTGTGTGTAGCCTGGGGCCCCTGTGTGCTGCCTGGGGCCCCTGTGTGCTGCCTGGGGCCCCCATGCACTGCCTGGGGCCCTTGTATGCTGCATGGGGCCCCTGTGTGTAGCCTGGAATCCTGTGTGTAGCATGGGGCCCCTAGCACTGCCTGGGGCCCCTGTATGTTGCCTGGGGCCACTGTGTGCTGCCTGGGGCCACTTTGTGCTGCCTGGGGCCCTTGTATGCTGCATGGGGCCCCTGTATGCAGCCTGGGATCCTGTGTGTAGCATGGGGCCCCTAGTACTGCCTGGGGCCCCTGTGTGTAGCCTGGGATCCTGTGTCCAGCCTGGGGCCCCTGTGTGCTGCCTGGGGCCCTTGTTTGCAGCATGGGGCCCCTGTGTGTAGTCTGGGATCCTGTGTGCAGCCTGGGGCCCCTGTGTGCTGCCTGGGGCCCTTGTATGCAGCATGGGGCCCCTGTGTGTAGCCTGGGATCCTGTGTGTAGCGTGGGGCCCCTAGCACTGCCTGGGGCCCCTGTGTGTAGCCTGGGATCCTGTGTGCAGCTTGGGGCCCCTAGTACTGCTTGGGGCCCCTGTATGTTGCCTGGGGCCACATTGTGCTGCCTGGGGCCACATTGTGCTGCCTGGGGCCCTTGTATGCAGCATGGGGCCCCTGTGTGTAGCCTGGGATCCTGTGTGTAGCGTGGGGCCCCTAGCACTGCCTGGGGCCCCTGTGTGTAGCCTGGGATCCTGTGTGCAGCCTGGGGCCCCTAGTACTGCCTGGGGCCCCTGTATGTTGCCTGGGGCCACATTGTGCTGCCTGGGGCCCCTTTGTGCTGCATTGGGCCCTTGTGTGCTGCATGGGGCCCCTGTGTGCTGCATGGGGCCCCTGTGTGTAGCCTGGGATTCTGTGTGTAGCGTGGGGCCCCTAGCACTGCCTGGGGCCCCTGTGTGTAGCCTGGGATCCTGTGTGCAGCCTGGGGACCCTGTGTGCTGCCTGGGGCCCTTGTATGTAGCATGGGCCCCTGTGTGTAGCCTGGGATCCTGTGTGTAGCGTGGGGCCCCTAGCACTGCCTGGGGCCCCTGTGTGTAGCCTGGGATCCTGTGTGCAGCCTGGGGCCCCTAGTACTGCCTGGGTTCCCTGTATGTTGCCTGGGGCCACTTTGTGCTGCCTGGGGCCTTGTGCACCGCCTTGGGCCCCATGCATTGCCTGGAGCCCTTGTATGCTGGCTGGGGCCCCTGTGTGTAGCCTGGGATCCTGTGTGTAGCGTAGGGCCCCTGTGTGCTGCCTCAGGCCCCCATGCGCTGCCTGGGGCCCTAGCACTGCCTGGGGGCCCTGAATGTTGCGTAGGGCCACTTTCTGCTGCCTGGGGCCACTTTGTGCAGCCTCGGGCCCCCATGCGTTGCTTGGGGCCCTGTGCACAGCTTGGGCCCCTGATCTACAGCTGCTGTGGTATACAGAGGAGTATAATCTGGCCTAGGCCTGTTTATACCCCGGGGTATAGTTTGGGCTAGGCCAGAATATACCCGGGGTATATTCTGGCCCAGGGGGGTATATTCTGGGCTAGCCCAGTTTATACCCCGGGGTATAAACTGGGCTAGGCCAGAATATACCTGGGGTATAAACTGGGCTAGGCCACTTTAACCCCGGGTATATTTTGGTCGAGGGGTTAATCTGGCCTGTTACACCGGGTGTGTTCCTCTGTTTCTCTGACTCCTTCCCTCAGACCTCTCAGGACTTCCACTCCAACTCGACTCTCCTCCAACTCCTGACTCCAACTAAACTGAACTGACTGTCACTTCTGCTCTGAGGTAAACAACATTAGCCCCTCCCACTCTTGCAGGTGCTACCTAAGCTCCTCCCACTTTCTAGTGTAGTGCTGTGTGGGGAGTAAACCCATGTTGATGTTTCTGTGGCACATTAACCCTTGGGGTGCCACACCAGCACTAGGTCAAGTTGCTGAATTGGACACCCTCATTCCGGGAGTAGTGGAGACCAAGCTGACTGCACTAATAGTAGAAAAACGGTCTAAAAAAAAAATACCATCTAGTCCAGCATCATCTCCAAAACCCCACTGATGCAGGTCACCATTTACTACTGGCAAGGTACCTTCCAGGTCTAACCTACATTTTAGGGCACAGTTATTTGACACCCTTGAGACTAAACCACAACTTATCTCTGATGCCGCATCATTTTATCCCAATACGTCACAGCCATATAAGCCAGAGAACATTCATTCCCCTGGAATACCACAACTTAATTCTGCAAGCATGACCAGGAGATCAGACATTTATATATGTACAGTGCCTACAAGTAGTCTTCAACCCCCTGCAGATTTAGCTGGTTGACACATGCGTAATTAACTTGGCATTGTGACATTTGGACTGTAGATCAGCCTGGAAGTGGGAAATGCACTGCAGCCAAAAAGATTGTTTAAATTTTTTTTTTTTTTAAAGCGTTAAAAGTTAATTCAGAGGGTCATTTATTATTCAACCCCTCAAACCACCAGCATTCTGTTTGGTCCCCCTAAAGTATTAAGAAGTAGTTCAGGCACAAAGAACAATGAGCTTCACATGTGTGGATTAATTATCTCTTTTGCCAGCCTTTTCTGACTATTTAAGACCCTCCCCAAACTTGTGAACAGCACTCATACATGGTCAACATGGGAAAGACAAAGGAGCATTCCAAGGCCATCAGAGACAAGATCGTGGAGGGTCACAAGGCTGGCAAGGGGTACAAAACCCTTTCCAAGGAGTTGGGCCTACCTGTCTCCACTGTCGGGAGCATCATCCGGAAGTGGAAGGCTTATGGAACTACTGTTAGCCTTCCACGGCCTGGACAGCCTTTGAAAGTTTCCTCCCGTGCCGAGGCCAGGCTTGTCCGAAGAGTAAAGGCTAACCCAAGGACAACAAGGAAGGAGCTCCGGGAAGATCTCATGGCAGTGGGGACATTGGTTTCAGTCAATACCATAAGTAACGTACTCCACCGCAATGGTCTCCGTTGCAGACGAGCCCGTAAGGTACCTTTACTTTCAAAGCGTCATGTCAAGGCTCGTCTACAGTTTGCTCATGATCACTTGGAGGACTCTGAGACAGACTGGTTCAAGGTTCTATGGTCTGATGAGACCAAGATCGAGATCTTTGGTGCCAACCACACATGTGACGTTTGGAGACTGGATGGCACTGCATACGACCCCAAGAATACAATCCCTACAGTCAAGCATGGTGGTGGCAGCATCATGCTGTGGGGCTGTTTCTCAGCCAAGGGGCCTGGCCATCTGGTCCGCATCCATGGAAAGATGGATACCACGGCCTACCTGGAGATTTTGGCCATGAACCTCCGCTCCTCCATCAAGGATCTTAAGATGGGTCGTAATTTCATCTTCCAACAAGACAACGACCCAAAGCACACAGCCAAGAAAACCAAGGCCTGGTTCAAGAGGGAAAAAATCAAGGTGATGGAGTGGCCTAGTCAGTCTCCTGACCTTAACCCAATTGAAAACTTGTGGAAGGAGCTCGAGATTAAAGTCCACATGAGACACCCAAAGAACCTAGATAACTTGGAGAAGATCTGCATGGGGGAGTGGGCCAAGATAACTCCAGAGACCTGTGCCGGCCTGATCAGGTCTTATAAAAGACGATTATTAGCTGTAATTGCAAACAAGGGTTATTCCACAAAATAGTAAACCTAGGGGTTGAATAATAATTGACCCACACTTTTATGTTTAAAATTTATTAAAATTCAACTGAGCAACATAACTTTTTGGTTTGTAAGATTTATGCTTCTGTTAATAAATCCTACTCTCGTTTGCAGTTTGAAGGCTCTAACTTATTTGCATCTTATCAAACCACCTAAATCTGCAGGGGGTTGAAGACTACTTGTAGGCACTGTATATATAAAAGGATTTTGCTATAAGGACTTGCACATAATAGTGAAGTTTTCCATTGCAAATATTGATTATTACATGGATTAAGGGATACTGACTATTTGATGTCCTCCTGGAGGGAAAATATGTAGATTCTATACTGAAATCCTTGGATAAATATATTTATTAAATAAAGATAGCAGATCCACTGATCTTTATGTGTTTTGTTGCATCAAGAAGGGTGTCAACCTCTGCAGATAGGTAGGGTATCTGATAATGTTTATTTCTATCCCATGTAGACACATTTACATGGTTCTTTCATTAAGATGAAATACCTAGGTACTAGGAGCAGTTGTTGAATAAGTACCTAGTCTGTTTTATAACATTTACTTAAAGTGCACATTTAATAAAAAATAATTTTAATTGTATTTTTGTTCTGGGAATATTGACTTTTTCCCATATACCACACATTGGGTTCAGTTATGTGAGTTATCCTGCATTATGAATAACCCTATTGTACAGCATCTATTGTGATTGCCATTCCTTCACTATGATGTGTATTTTATTAGTGTCACTATTTTATTATATTTTTGTGATTTTAAAGGGAACCAACCACCCCAATTGACCCCCCCGGACTATTAATATGGTTCCCTACACCCAGCACATACATGTGCTGCAAGGTTTTTAGCTAAAAAAACTGTTTTTTAAAAGTTAAGAAAATGCTTTATAAAGATTATAATGAAGGGACGGGTGGGCGTTACTTAGCTGGGGCTAAAGCCGAGTTCCAGCTGCCAGTCATCATCCTCTCTCCCCTCGCAGCAGTAACGGCCAGCCCTTTATGCAGCGTCCCAGGCTGGTGCACGGGATGTCATGCCCGTGCACACGTCATCAGCTACAGCCGGGTCGCGAGCACACGCTCTGACTTCCACAGCTGAGCGCAGGAAGTCAGAGCGCGCGCTCGCGACCCGGCTGTAGCTGATGACGTGTGCACGGGCATGACATCCCGTGCACCAGGCTGTGCCGACAAGAAAGGGCTGGACTTCAATGCTGCGAGGGGAGAGAGGAGGATGACTGGCAGCTGGAACTCGGCTTTAGCCCCAGCTAAGTAACGCCCACCCGTCCCTTCGTTATAATCTTTATAAAGCATTATCTTCACTTTTAAAAAACAGTTTTTTTAGCAAAAAACCTTGCAGCACATGTATGTGCTGGGTGTAGGGAACGATATTAATAGTCCGGGGGGGTCATTTGGGGTGGTTGGTTCCCTATAAATATCCATGTTATTAATTTATTTATTTTTTAAATGCTGTAGTTATTAATTTTGAGGGAATACATTTTTTGAGTTTAAAACTACTTCAACACAATATCGCTAGTACCGTAATACCATTCACAGGCATCTATTGACTTAATACCCACTGGGTGACCACACATAAGCCCATATAGCAGAAACATCTGATAAAAGAGTATCAAAAAATAATAAATTATTTTTTCTTTGTTTTTAAAAAGCTGCTTATTTTGCACCTGAAATCTTTAGATTTGATTCAGACTCTGTATTTCTCAATCGCCTCATTGGGGGACACAGAACCATGGTTGCTGCAGTTCACTAGGAGCTGACACTAAGTAGAATCTGAAAAACATAGAGTAACTCTTCCCCTGCAGTATATACACCCTGGCTGGCACAAGCCGAACCAGTTTCAGCTTAGTGTCATTAGGAGGCAGATGCGGTCCATAGACGATATCTTTATTTCTATTATTATTTCTATTTCTACTTACTTATTACCACCTCGCTGAAGATAGACGGGTGATGGTTCCTTCGCGTTCCACTCTCCCACAACCAATAACAGACGGGAATGTGGGGTGTTACCTCCACGTACACCCTTCTGCACCGAAGGACAATATTTTTATTTTTACTAATTACATAGTGACAGTTCCTTTGCGTTCCGATCTCCAACACGCCTCAGAAGGGCACACGGAGTGTTACCGCCCCGTATCCCTCTCTGCACTGACTACTCTCCAGCTTCAGCTGCCGACACAGTAAACCACCCAGAACCCACAGTTGGGAATCTGGGTTGTAGTTTATGGGAGCCACGTCTTTGGGATCGCCGGCCTCCCCATCCTACTTCCTAGGGATCTTGAGTTGTAGGAAGAATGTGGCTCAACTGCCCTCCACATCCTTACCTCACATAGACTTTGGGTCGAGGAGCCTGCACCAGGTAATCATTCCAGGCCCTTTTCATCCCCAGGGTCTCTGATGGCACCAGACTCCAGGCTCCCTTCATCCCCAGGGTCCCTGGGCACCGGATCACCTTATTTGGGAACCAACTTCACAACAGAAGGGTTTACCTTGGTGGGGAACTCCGTCAGCAGCTCCAGTGCAGCGCACTTTTTCTGTCCTCCGTGCAGGCCCTGTCTCTTCCCCGGGGCCGCAATCTAATTGAGGCCCCGGCTCTGACCTAGTTCTGTGCAGTCCCGCCCCCTCCACCCACCTCTGGGTGACGTCACTGCGGCTAGATCATCCCCCGGCCGCATCACAAAAGGGTCTGTCTGGCTGTTTTCGGCGCTTCTCGCTCCCCGCGAGGCTTTGCTGTGCGCCTTCTTCCTGGCCCGCCCTCTTCCTCCTCACATGTGTGGCCTCCATTACCGCACCATACGCACTACTGGCCAGTATTTTCAGCAGCAGCCTCTTCCACACTGGGGATACAGGACCATTGGGCACAGCAGCACCTGCACCAGAGGCCGGACCTAGGTTGGGGTAAGGACCTCTGCAGATTCTCTCTGCTGCAGCTCTTTTCTTCCGGCTCCCTCTCCTCTCCCTGCCTTCAGTATATGTGGCGCCCCTGCGTCCAGGAGGCCACAAAGGGAACTGCAGCCAGGCAGGTAGGACATTGTTGCACACCAACACCCTCACAGCCCACACAACCCACGTACAGTAGATGGCAGCATCCAGCCCTGAAATTAGATACTTTATGAGATTGAGGGGTGGTGGATTTGGAGGAGTGGGTTGGGCACACACGTAGTCAGGTGACTTGACAGTAGAAATAGGAAGGGGGAGGAGGAAGGAGTTCAGTAGGCCATAGTGAGCTGAAAAGCAAAGACCAAGAGTAGGCCCAGGGTGCCGAGCTGCAAAGACCAGAAGCTGAGGAGCACAGGCCAGAGAACAGCAGAAGGTGGAGCTAAGCTGAGCAGGAGAGAGACACACGTCCTGGAAGAGTGAGGGCATAAGAAACGCAGAATCTGTACCGAGCCAGTGCGAGCCGGAGGAGAGAGAAAGCCTATCCGGAGCCGGATCCCCAGGAGTGTGAGAGGACAGAGAGGGACGGTGATACCCGGGCCCTAGAACTACAGCTAAAGCAACCAACTGCAGGCGGAGTAGCCCTCCTATTATAGAGACGCAGAAGGAAAGGAGCCTGGTAGAGCCTCACACTTGAGGACTGTTGGAGGCTGGGCTGAGTAGAGTGTCGGCTCTAGTCGGAACCATAGTTTACCCGGCATTCCCAGATACCGATGGGGGACCACAGCTTCACGTTAGGGTCCCTACCCCAAAGGACAGGCAGCTCAGTGAAGGACACACAGGGGCCCGAGTCACCGCCATACTGTCCAGTGTCGCACAACACGAAGTAAAGAGAGAACGTAATAGCCCGGAAAGGACACAGAGACTGTGTGAGGGGTCACAGAGAGAGAGGCCTGGCTGCAGGGAGAAAAGGGAACCCGGAGAGGGAGAATGTGCCCGTGTATTAAGAACTGTACTTGAACTTTGTAAGAACTGGAACTGAGTTGTAAAGTGACTTGGAGAACTGAGAGTAAACACGGAAAACCCTGGAACTGCTTCCCTTGTGTTTCTGCATGAAAGTGATTCTCTCCATACAGGGTACAGCCTGTCAGCACCAGCAAAGAGGAGAGATCCCTGCAGCGTCTGCAAAGTAAGTGTGCTACACACTCCACAATAGACTTAACCCTTACTGCCCTGGGGAACACAGTTCTACCCACTGGAACTATCCCATCTAGCTGCTATTCCATCATCCCGGAGGTTCTGCAGCAGCGGCGGCCCCATCACTGGCCGCATAAAGTGGGTGGCGTCACGACTGACAACCCCTGTAAATATCCCCTTTTATTGCCGAGCCCGGGACACGGTCCGGACTAGGACCACCCGTGACTTCCCTAGCAGCAGACCGGTCCGGTACCGAGTACCCCCGTCCCAGTGGGCCCGACATATATTCTGTACCTCACAGTGTGCCATACATATATTATACATATACACGCTGGGCCCACAGTGTGTGTTCTATGTTAACTATATACTCTGACCATGCAAAGCTCAAAGGCCACTAAAAGGACCCTAAATCCCTCATGGCTTATTATGCTTCTTGCATTACATGCCGGGCTCACCTGCCTAGCGGAAAGACTACTTTGCACTGCCCCAATACCATACAGGAGCCTCCCACTGACACTGCACCTTCCAGTGCCTCTAACCCACCTGACTGGGCTGTGTTTCTTACACAATCCTTGTCACAATCCTTGGACAAGCTCTCTACTACCCTGATCCAGGCTCTGCAGAGCCGTCCTACGCCCTGCACCTCAGGCTAATCTGAGCCGCAGGAGGACACTACTGCACAAGGGAGCACACCACATAGAGACAGGCTACGAGATGCACTACCACCCGTGGCTGAGGCAATGTGGAAAAGACACCAAAGGAGCACTTCTCCGGCATCCTCATGGAGCTCCCACACCACTCCCACTATGACATTAGAGCCAGACTCACCCTCATCTGATAGGTTCCATGATCCTGACTCAGATCTTGAACCAGAGGCTTCCTTTGACTTAGACACCCCCGACACACTGGCCGTGGTCAAGGATCTGATCATGGCTGTCAACCAACCGCTCAATGTTGACAACCCTCCATGTGAGGCCCAAGACCATGCTGTTTTTTGCAAATCATCCTGAGTTCCAGGAGATTTTAAAGAAACATAGGTCCCATAAGAAGTTCGGGAACCGCAAGGTGATTGAAGCCCGCTACCCCTTCTCTCCTGCGCTAGACCACGATTGGATCGACTCCCCAAAGGTTGATCCCCCGGTTTTCTGTTTAGCCGCACGAACCTTGCTCTCTCTACTGGATGGCTCCTCCATTGAGGAACCAACTGACCGTCAAGTTGAACAACTGGCTGACTCAGTTTTCAAGGCGACTGGTTTGTCCCTATCACCTTCCTTCGCCTCTGTATGGGTAGCTAAAGCAATTATGACCTGGGCAGATACTCGACATTCCTCTCTACGAAACAGCGTTTTTTCTTCCGAGTTCACGGACCTAGGGGCCCAGATCTCAGTAGCCGGGGAATATCTTGTTTACGCATCCCTAGATGTAGCTAACTGCATGGCCGTTGCAGGATCAAATGCCATTACCATCGTCAGAGCGCTCTGGCTCCGAGAGTGGAGAGCAGATTCTGCCTCTAAGAAATCTATAACTAGTCTTCCTTATCTTAGATGCTGTCTTTTCGGAGAATGGCTGGATAAACTGATCTCCGACACTACTGGAGGAAAAAGTACTTCAGTTTCCCAACATAACCTGACACGCACTTTTGCACGATGCCAATAGATGTGTTTCCGTTCCTCTCAGAATTCGTTTGGCTTAACACCCTTTTGCCCATCACAGATTACTATCCGCTCCCCACACAGGGAGAGGGGACCCCAGTCCACACAAAAATCAAATACGGCCTGGCAGTCTCAATCACGGCAATCCAAACCTAAGGGATCCAGAACCCATAGGGTCTTGTCGTCCTGGCTCGCCCTCACTCATGGAAGACACCACCCAGGTAGGTGGCCGACTTTCCTGTTTTCGTCACGTCTGGCTAGCCGTTACAGAGGACAGATGGGTCAGAGAACTGGTGTTTTCTGGCTACAACATAGTGTTTGTGGCTCGACCACCAACTGTTTTTTCCCCTCCATTCCTCCACGGTCCCCGTCAAAAGCTCACGCCTTTATCCAGGCCGTCGGCTCCCTCTTACAGGCAGGAGTCATCATCCCTGTTCTGGAAGATGAGAGTTTCAAAGGGTTCTACTTAAACCTCTTTGTTCCCAAAAAGGACGGTTCTGTCCATCTCATTTTGGACTTAAAGCACTTAAACAAGTTTGTTCGTCTTTGTCATTTCCACATGGAGTCCCTCCGCTTCATCATTTCTTCCATGGAGGAGGGAGACGTCTTAGCCTCGATAGATATTCGAGATGTGTATCTGCACATCCCAATCTTCCAGTCGTATCAATAATACCTGCGCTTTGCAATCCAAGAGGACCTTTTTCAGTTTGTCACCCTACCCTTCGGACTCGCCACGCCTCCAGGGTCTTCACCAAAGTCATGGCGGTCATCATGACGATCCTTCACTCACGAGGCGTAGTCGTTCAATCCTATCTGGACGACCTCCTCATCAAAGCCCCTTCCTTCATGGACTGCAAAGAGAGTGTTCACATCACAGTAGACACTCTTGTTCGCCTGGGTGGTTGGTCAGTCTATCCAAATCCTCTCCAGTTACAGATCAGATGATCACCTTCCTGGGGATGGTTTTCAATACCTCCCGCGGGTTGGTACTTCTCCCTCAGGACAAGTCTCATGCTCTACGTTAGGGTGTCCGAGCTCTTCTCCGCCCTTTGTCTCACTCTCTCCATTTTGGAATGAGATGGCGGGGTGATTGTGGGGATAGAGGCGGTCCCCTACGCCCAGCTACACCTCAGGCCTCTACAGATGGCACGTTTAACAGCCTGGGACAGGAGCCCATTCACCCTGGACAGGACATTTCAGTTACCCTCCACAATCAAACACTCCCTTCGCTGGTGGCTACAACCAGCTTCCCTCTCCCAGGGGAGGTCCTTCCTCCCTACTCACTGGGAAGTGCTCGCCACCGACGCTATCCTGATTGGTTGGGAAGCAGTTTATCGCCACCATACAGCACAAGGCAGATGGTCTCCACAGGAATCCATTCTCCCTATCAACCTCCTGGAGATTCGGCTATTTTTGGCTCTACAATCCTTCCACCATCTTCTGGCAGGTCGCCACATTTGTGTCCAGTCAGAAAATGCCACTGCATATGTCAATCACCATCAGGCGATGCTCGAGGTATAACCCATTCTCCATTGGGCCGAATCAATCCAGTCAGTGCTCTCAGCAGTGCACATTCCGGGCATCGACAACTGGGCGGTGGATTCCTTCACCTGTCAGGCTATTGCATTGGGGGAGTGAGCCCTACAAATGGAGGTGTTCCAGCAGATATGTCATCGCTGGGGAACTCCAGATGTGGATCTCATGGCTAAACGCCATGGTGCCCAAGTTCATGGCTTGGTCCCACGACCCGTAGTCGGTGGGAGTTGACGCACTGTTCCAGGCCTGGACTCAGTTTCACCTTCCTTACATTTTTCCCCCTCTGCCTCTAATACCCAGGGTGGTGAGAAAAATCAAGTCGGAGGGTGTTCCAGTCATCCTTGTGGCACCAGATTGGCACAGGCGCGCCTGGTATGCCAACCTAGTTCGGCTTGTCACCTACACGCCCTGGCGTCTTTCAGACCGTCCGGACCTACTGACTCAGAACCCAATATGCCACCAGCACTCGACGATCCTGAATTTGACTGAGTGGCTGTTGAGACCTGGGTTTTAACCCAGGCCGGTTTCTCCTCTAAAGTGATCAAAACGATGGTCAGAGAGAGGAAGCCTGCCTCGACTCGCATTTACTACAGCACCTGGAAGATTTTTTTTGCTTGGTGCATGTCTCAGAACCACTCGCCCCTTCTGTTTTCTCTCCCCATTATTCTAGGCTTCCTTCAGTCGGGGCTAGACGCTGGTCTTTCTCCCGGCTCCCTCAAGGGTCAAATTTCTGCACTGTCGGTGCTTTTCCAGCACTGCCTTGTGGTTAAACCTCAAGTAAGGACCTTTATTCAGGGTGTCTCCCATCTGGTCCCCCCTTTACAGAAGACCGTTAGAGGCATGGGACCTCAATCTGGTCTTGGAGGTTCTTCAGAAACCCTACTTTGAGCCCCTCAGAGAGGTCTCCCTCCGCCTTCTGTCTCAGAAGGTTCTTTTTCTCATAGCGATCACCTCTATCCGTCGTGTTTCTAAGCTGGAAGCGCTTTCCTGCAAAGCGTCCTTCCTGATTTTTCATCAGGATAAGGTTGTGCTCCGGCCGGTGCCATCGTTCCTTCCAAAAGTGGTTTCTTCTTTCCACCTGAATGAGATTTCTCTCCTCTCATTTTGCCAAGTGCCGGTGCACCGATTGAGAAGGCTCTGCACACACTGGTTCTGGTTAGAGCCCTTCAGTACTATGTTTCTAGAACGGCGCCCTTCCGGAGGTCTGATTCTCTATTCATCCTTCCGGAGGGCCACAGAAAGGGCATGGCAGCATCCAAGGCTACACTGGCCAGATGGATCAGGTCAACTATTCAGGAAGCATATCAATTGCAAAACATGCCTGCACCCGACTCATGCAGTAGGGTCATCCTGGGCCAATCAACACCAGGCATCTGCCGAGCAAGTGTGTAAAGCTGCCACATGGTCCAGTCTTCACACATTTGTGAAGCACTACAATGTCGATACTCAGTCATCAGCAGATGCGAGTGTGGGTAGGAGTATCTTTCGGGCGGCGGTAGACCACCTATAGGTGCATGTCTTGCAGCGACTATTGATGTTATTCTGTACCCACTCAGGGACTGCTTTAGGACGCCCCATGGTCCTGTGTCCCCCAATGAGGCGATTCAGAAAAGGGGATTTTTGTGAGTACTCACAATAAAATCCTTTTCTCTGAGCCTCTAATTGGGGGCACAACACCCTCCCTATTGTCCGTTCTGGGCTGTTTGATGTTCCTTTTGTTCCTTTGACTTCTCTTATGTTTGCCTTCTTACAGGCCTATGTTTAATCTCTCCTACTGCGTTGGTCATTGAACTGGTTCAGCTTCTGCTAGCCATGGGGTGTATACTGCAGGGAAGGAGTAACTCTGTATTTCAGATTCTACTTAGTGTCGCCTCCTAGTGAACTGCAGCATAATACCATGGTCCTGTGTCCCCCAATTAGAGGCTCAAAGAAAAGGGTTTCAACTGACCCAAGATAGTGAATCTTTTTGGTACTCATGAATAATGTTCTTTTAGCTGGATTAAAAAGCATAATGTCATTACCCAGAACAGAGTGCATTGGGGCTGTCAGTGCCCTATTTGGGTATCACCAAGCCTCTTATACCCTTCCAGGTCAATGTTCATGTGGCTTTAAAACTAGATTTCTTAGCATTGGCACATCAGATTACTAAAAAACGAGGAATAATTTTGTACTACTAGGGCCAATGCAACTTTTTGAGTGGCAAAATTGCCCGGACTGATTCCTTTTAAGTTTTACCATTTCTGAACACATTCCAGTAATATTGACTTCACCTACTCATCAGTGGTGCCCTGATTTTCATTCATTTGGCAATTACACTACAGTACATGAATGAGGAGCATTAGTCTGGGAATATGGTATTGCTCTATAAACACTTGTGTGTGACACGCTAGCATAATTTCAACTTCACTGGGCTTCAATTACTTTCCAGCCAGACAGACAATTATAAAAAGAATAGGATTTAGTACCACTGTGACTGTTTGATAATCTGTCTGGTGTATGATTAGTTGGGTTTCTGCGGCATCCTGGTTACAGCGTTGGATCTTAGCGACTAAGGTAATATTTTTAAGCCTCTCTAAACTTTCATACAACATTATAAATTATATTTTGGGGTGGAGGAATGTCATTAGAAAATGTTGTTATTTAGGACTCTGCACAAATTTGTGTTCTCTCTATCTAGTTTTAATATAGAAACTTGATAAAATGAATTACTACATCTGCATGGCGTGTACGGCAGATTTGTTGAAGCAAACACAACTCAATAAAATCAATACTTCAAGTAATATCAAGCAAAATAGTAATAAATATGGCATTGGAATCCATCAAAGTCTTCTAGTGTAGATGGTAGAGTTGGCTCTATAACCACTGACATTTGTGGCTTATAAAGGGGTACAATAATGGAGATATACTGTGCAATTATATATATATATATATATATATATATATATATATATATATATATATATATAGTTTTCTTGTTGGAAGTGACAAGTCCAGTTTGTAGAGAACAAATGTGTCACATCTCCACCTGGGCCTGCTCCAGTGACATCTGCTTCTGTGGCCATGCACCTTTTGTACTTTGCTGGTTTACCATTGTGACCACCTGACTCGTGACTTTTACCATGAATGTTCTACTAACTCTACTGGTTTTGACTTCTGCTTATCTTACTCAGTGTCACATCCCCACTAGAGTCTGCCCCATCAACATCTGCTTCTGTCACCAGGTACCACTGTATTTACCCTGTAGGTAGTGCTGGTGATAGAGAAGTTAGAGCCAGAAACTCTGAAGAGCACAGACTCCGCTCATCCACTATAGAGTGGCTGGGACCTGCAGTACTTCACAATCTGACAGAGTGGAGATGTGTGTCTGTGCTGTCCAGCTGAAGTCATTAACTACTAGTTTCAGCCCATTAGATCACACCCTACTGATGGCTTTAGCGTTCTGCTGGAAGCTGCCAGAAATAGCTTTTGGTTTCCCTGACTAGTGTCCTTTCTTGTATTGGTATTTTTCCTGCTTCACCTCCGCCTGTTTTTTGAACGCTTCTTTGGCCTCATGATTTTGTACCTTGCTACCATCTTGGTTTTGACCTGGCTCCCTGACTACTCTAATGGATCCTGATTTTGTCCTTATTCTCTCCTCCCGGCTTTGACCCTGCTTGTCGACTTTCCTTTGTCTGGACTGTAGCCCTTTCATATGCAGCAATCTCCTTTCCCCTGTTGTAATTCCAGTTACCTGTATAGACATTAAAGGGTGTCAGTGTTTCTCAGGGTTCTGCTTAATGGAGCAGCTTGTGCCCAAGTCTGTCCGAGATACCCCTCTTGCACCTGTAGCCTCGGACGGATGTCACACTCGGTTCCTGACTGATCTCCTGGTATTTGTCCTTGGTGTTCTCCTTGACTTGGTCTTTGTCTTCTCATTGTATCACTGGTTCTGGCCTCTCAATTATTGACCCAGTTAGTAAGACTACTATTGCCTCAGACTCACTCATCTAGCCAACTAGCACTCTATGGATGCAATCCTGAGGAATCCACAGTATGTCCACATACATGTATAGAGGTTAAAGGATTAAGGGTTCTTCTGGGATGTGAAATATGCAGTGGTAAGCGCCAAGTTTATCAGCGTAATCGATTTGCTCTGATGGACTTTGACAGGCTTTACAAAGAGGAGCCCAGATATTTCTCATTCTATGACATTCTATAGGATGTAAGTAAAGAGTTTTGTGTATTGGAGGGAAGAGGAGTGATGTTACTAGTAAAGTTGAAGGTAGAGATCCATGATGGATGGCACTTTAGAACTGATGAGAGTGTGAGTTAATTTTTTGGGGGATTGTTTGATATTGAGATGATGAATGCTAAGTTTGTTTGTTTGACAGATGAATAGCAAGTCTTAAGTATGAATATTTACTTTAAAAAAGAAGAAATCTGCTGATTTCTGAAGTAATTTTCTTCACAGATGTTCACCAATAGTTTTAATGTATTTGTTTTTTAACAGGTGAAAATGTATAATTTTGTCCTGCTGGCTTTTCTTATTGTCTGTTTTACATCACCTGTAAGTATTTCTAACATATTTAATTGGATTGTTTATACCGTTGCACAATTCAACTAAATCAATGAAAAAGATTTAATAGCAGCTATTTAAAAGTTTTTAGAAGCGTATTATTATTGGTTATATTCCATGTATGCAGCAGACTTTCTGTATGCATTGTATGTAAACATTTTTAGAGGCATTATTAATATCTTTAAGGTACTGTAGACCTTTGATAACTGTTGGCCGAATGTTCTTGAATTGGCAACTACAGATGCATAAGTGAACCTGCGCATGGTTAAATTGGACATAGTGGAGGAAGACACACCTGACACTTCCGAGAGAACGTAAAGATCTGTCATTAAACAAACCTGATCCTTTTCCACATGTCATCACCTGTTGAGGAAATATGGGTAGCTCACACATTATACAGTCAGTCCTGTGGATATCATGGGGTAAGGCCAACTTTTATAGAATGTATATGGGGCACGCTTCTCAAACAGTCAGACATTGATTCATAGTATAGGAAGCACTTAAGATAGTTCTCCTTCCTTCTAGAAAATAATAATTTACAAATATTTTTGTGGATATATACCTATTTTATCCTTGAAAATTACATGAAAAGATAAAGGAACAGTGCATTAAAGTAGATCTTAGTCTGAATTACATAGCATAAAAACTGTAATTCTTTTAAAAATACTTCAAATAGTATAAGCAAAACAATGTGTGATGCCTATTACAGAACACAGAAGGACAGTGCACCATTTATTCTTGATGTTGCTTGAATTTCTGATTGAAGCAATAGGCCACCTGACTACAACTAACCATACAAGATGCTTTAAAAGTTTCTACACAAATGTATCAATAATAATAATAATAATAATAATAATGTCATTTTTTATTCAGTGACAAACAGTTTAACACAAAGTACTTATTGTTGCAGTTGAATGTTTCCCATCTAAATTAACAAGATATTAGAAGAGATCCCCTGAAATTAAAACTATGTCCTTTTTAGGAGTGTGTACCTGTATACACAGTATAGTGCTGTGTATGCAAGATATACAGCCGGCGGTCTCTGTGGATAGGTCCTGCAGCAGTCACTAATGTGCATACATCCCGCAGCATTCTGCATTGTGCATATGTCATGCAGCAGTCTGCATTGTGCATATGGCCTGCAGCCATCTCCATTGTGCATACGGCCGCAGCTGTCTCCGCTGTCTCTACGGCTTGCAGCTGTCTCCATTGCCTATATGGACCGCAGCTGTCTCCATTGTCTATATGGCCCACAGTGATCTACATTGTCTATACGTCCCGTAGCTGTCTCCATTGTGTATATGGCCAGCAGCAGTCTCTATTGTCTATACGGCCAGCAGCAGTCTCTATTGTGTATTCCAATTGTGTACAGCCAACAGCTGTCACGCTGGGGGGCACCCCAGAAGGAGGAGGGAGCTGGGCATAAGGAGTCAGGGGAGCCTGACTCGCCCTGAACTCAAAGGTACCTCTGAGGGTGAGGAGGTTCGAGCTGCCAGCCAAAGTCCCTAAAACTCCTGAGAAGACCTAGGCCGAAGCCTCTACCTCCACCCACAGTCCACTGAGCCCAGCAACTTCCAAGGGAAAGAAAACACAGCAACTTCAGATCAGTGTCTGCTCACACCAGGTCACAGTCCAGAAGTGAACTGAAATCAGCAACAACAGGTGGATGTCAGCTGATCCATTTAAGGCTGAGGAGTGGGGAGCAACCAGCACAGACACGCCCCTCAACAAACCTAAGCATTCACACACACACCTGCTACTACATGCTCCGCTCATTAGCCTCATCTACTCACACTGAGCAGGAAAAAAAAAAGGCTTAATTTAAACCTACAGCAGCACTTCCATATTACAAGGCAGTCAATACGCAACAGCAGTAGTCTCAATTGTTTGTGTGTAGATATGTATATATATATATTTTATGTATGTTTGGGTGGAGGCGGAGCCGGGATGGAAGTGGAGCTGGGTTAGAAGCTGGCGAAGTCTCAGGGCAGCCCCAAAATTTTGCCAGTGAAGGGCCCCAAAATTTCTAGTGGCAGCCCTGCAATATGTGCTTTTTAGCCAGAAACAAGTATTGTGCATTCTGGGCACTGCGTGTGTAATAGATCAAGCAGCTCTGCTTTTCTGATACATTGCCAACCCGAGTATAAGCTGAGGCCCCTAATTTTGCACCCCAAAACTGGGAAAACTTATTGACTCGAGTATAAGCCTAGGGTGGGAAATGCAGCAGCTACTGAAAAATTTCAAAAATAAAAATAGATACAAATAAAATTACATTAATTGAGACAACAGTAGGTTTTCTCTGATTGCGGCAGATCCGGCAGATTTACCATACCGCATCTGCCACCTAACGGCACTTGCGGTACACTGCCGGCAAGCCCCATGCATTGTCTATGGGACTTCTGTAATATATGCGGCAATTGCGATATTGCCACAATCCGGCATTTGTGGCCGCAGAAAAACCACAGTCAGCTGCAGTTGTGCCGCATTGCGGCAATACTGCACTTGATGCATCTGACCGCAAGCGTGCTGCAAGTGCGGCCATTAGCAGATGCGTTAACTATGACGGATCTGCCGCAATCAGCGAAAAACCCTGATGTAAAAGGGGCCTTAGGCATCATTCACATCAGCGTTTTTTGGAATTTTGTTGCAGATCCGGCAGATTTACCGCATCTTTAGCCTTACCAGGACACTTGCCTATTCAATTTCTATGGGACTTGCGGTAAGTGCGATTTTACCAGATTCCACACTTACTGCAATGCAAAAATGCCGCTGCTAGCTGTGTTTTTCTGACTTGCCGGATCTGGCAAAACCTGACTGCAAGTCCCATAGAGAATGAATGGGGCTTGCTGCCGTCTTGCCACAAGTGAGCCGTTATGCGGCAAAGCCTCAGTACGGTATTCATATTTCACTCACCATCCAGTTACTGTAATCTTATAGCCTGTTCTATTACTGTACTTTCCCTTAGAATCCATCTTTCCCCTGCTCTATTGATCTTTCCCTAAGCATCCAGCCAATTCTATACCCTGCACTGCTTCTCCTTTCCTTCACTACTCACTATTCTTCTTTCCCCTGCTCTATTACTGTACTACTGTACTCTCCCTGAGAATCCATCTTTCCCCTACTCTACTCATCTTTCCCTCACTATTCTTCTTTTCCCTGCTCCATTATGCTACCGTAACAAAATTTACAATACGGTACTATAATGGCGCCTCACCTCCTTCCTCTTAGACAGTGACACTGTAATTAAAGTCCCCTACGGCCACACTGTGCATTAGGTCAATGTGTGGCCGCAGGGGACTTTTTATGTATGTGCAGGAACTGGGCACAGGGTGGGCAGAGCGATGCAGCGGAGGGATCTGGGCCGCCATATCGCTACAGCAGGACGGAGCGATGCAGCGGAGGGATCCAAGCCGCCACATCCCTACAGCAGAGCAGAGGGATCCAGGCCGCCCCATCGCTACAGCAGGACGACGGAGCAATGAAGCGGAGGGATCCAGGGCAGCAAGTTACTGCACAAGAGTGCGAGAGATCTGAATCCGGGCGCAGGAGGACCGAGGTAACCGGTGGACACAGATACTAAAGGTGGCAGGAGGAGGTGTCAAATGTCTGGAGGACAGAGGGAAGTGGTGGGGAGGTGCTTTGAGGGGGGTGAGGAGCGATCTGAAGCAAGTGCATAGGGCAAGATGGTTAGTGACTCAAGTATAAGCCGAGGGGGACTTTTTCAGCCAAGAAAAAGGGCTGAAAAAGTCGGCTTATACTCGAGTATATACGGTATCAAGTTAAAAGTTTTTTCCAGGATTTTTTAAAATTAGGCATAAAGAAAGGATTCTAATACAATATAACAAGCATGAATCACTCCAGCAACCACAATGTAGTGGGAAGTGTCGATACTGGAAGTGATGGTGTTGTTTTAGTCAGTCACTATATACATTGCCTTTGGTCTTATGTGTGACATTCTTATTTTGGGCACATGACCGCTGAGGCCACTGATAGACTAAAGTAGTCACATAGCTGATTGACAGGACAACATCACTTTTAAGATGGGCCTAATGGCATTGGAGCAGTGGCACTGGAGTGTTGAGGGATTTAATGAAAATTTATATATTTTTAGTATTTTAGAACTTTCCCAATTGTAAGGGTAACTACCCATGATCAGAATTAACAGCATTTTGGATGCAATGTGTTTTCGCTGTGTCCAAAATTCTGGGTAGTACAGAACAAGCAATAAGTTATAAAAATCTCATGCTCACTTTGTTTCTTTTGTAACACACCATAAACTGATATGCTGCTCGGATTCCTGAACCACAACATATCAATTTATGCTTGCAGAGAACACTGCAAGAATCCTGAACGTGGGCACTGATGAAGTGGTCTCCCACAGAGAACACTAGCGTCTCTGCCAGAGGAATACCAGCTTTTGACTGTGGGTTCTTACAATAAAATGTTATTCAAGTGATGTCATTCACTTTAGAGCAACACTTACCAGACAATATTTTTAGAGAAAAAGTTCATGGAAAGAGTCATAGAAACACTCACTGCATTTTTTTGTACCATGTTCTCTATAAGTTAAAGTTTCTGGGGTTTTTTGTCGTTCAAGGGTACATCATTAATAGTGGAGCATGGTTTGACATCTGGATTAAAGGTAAATCAGTAATTGAATCTTGTATTTTGAGATACAAAGTAATGTACAAGGCGACAATGTATTCATTATTAACACTTGTACTGCCAAGTTGTGATAAACGGGCAGATGGATGTTTAGGTTCACGGTGTTTGGCCGGACTTTAAAAAAGAGTTCAGTCCCGAACTCGACCTAAACTTGACCCTGGAAACCAAAACCCATACAAGTCAATGGTGACCAAAACGTCTGTGCTGTAAAATGGTCATAGTAAGGGCTAGGGACTGTAAAAAGAAGCAAAACGGTGGTAAGAGCATGCCAATTGCCCTGCAAACAAATGTGGATATCGAAATGACTTTAAGGGGTTCTGTTATCATCACAATCATGGTTACATAGCAGGTAAATGAATAAACTAAACATTTTAACAGTGACTTCACAGAGACGAATTGCAGAGTTCCCCTACAGACCAAAAATTTTAATAAAATCCCTCTACAGAGCCTGGTTTTACAGTTGCTATAGTGAAAAAAAATTGAACCAGGAGGAGGAGGTCCAAGTTTAAGAGCAGGTTGAGGTGGACATGGTGGTGTAGGTCAAAGAGGAGGAGTTGACAAACTCTTTGTTTGTCTATCTTTCCTGTTGTGTTTAGGAAAATCACTTTATAATAATGTATAAATATATGACGGGACAGTACAGAGACCTTTTTAATGATCTTTTTACTCTTAGGCCTGAGACTGGGACAAGGGGGCATCCTCTACGTCTGGAGGAAAGAAGGTTTAATGACAATCACAGACGCGGATTCTTTACTGTAAGAGCAGTGAGACTATGGAACTCTCTGCCACATGATGTTGTAATGAGTGACTCACTACTAACATTTAAGAAGGGCCTAGATGCCTTTCTTGAAAACTATAATATTACCAGTTATATATACTAGATTCTTGATAGGGCGTTGATCCAGGGAACTAGTCTGATTGCTCAGGTCACATGGTATAACGCAGGCACCAGATCCTGCCTGTGTGGTCTTATGCTGTATACAGACTGCGGGTCTGGGAATCTGGCACCGGTGGAAATAGCATGACTGCGCCTGTTCGCTTCATTTGCACCGGTGCCAGATTCCCAGACCTGCAGTCTGCATGCAGCATAAGACCACACAGGGCAGGATCTGGTGCTGCGTTATACCATATGACCTCAGCTCTTGGGCAGAGCTCATGGATCATGCCTGAGAACTGAGGGATCTGCGCAGTCACCAACGAAGTGACAAGGAGAAAGGAGGGTCCTGGAGGAAAGGAGGAGGAGGAGTAACCACAGCGAGGCATTCAGGCCCAGGGACCTAAAGTAAGCATTAGCATATAGGGCAGGAGATTTAATAAAGTCTTTATGTGGGTATCCCAGGGGGAGGGGTGGAGGGGGATAAGAGCCACCTTCACAAAATGCAGCATAGGTTCTGCTTAAGGTGGCACTTTTAGTTTAATAAGCCCTGGGAGTGGTTGTTGACAGGTTCACGTTAAATAAAAATTGCACTTTTTTGGTTTGCTCACATATTATCTTTGTGTACTATTAATTATTTTTAATGTAGTTAAATGAAGGCCTGAAAGAGCAGAAACACAAGGTAAAAATTGTTATTGATCAATCTGCCATCACTGATATGGATGCTTGCACGGAAAGCATCATAGATAGTAAACTTGGTGAGCAAGCAGACGACTCCAACACTAAGGCAGAGACATTTTCACTGGAATCCTTCTTGAAACTGTTTAGTGTGGGCATTGATAGCCCAACACCTCTGGATGGTAAATATCACACCAACATTTCAGAAAACAAAAATGAAAAATATTCAGTCAATGTGATAAATGAAATGAATATCAAAACGCAAAACGAACATATATCAGAAAGTGAAGAGTCTGAAAGTAATGATCAGCAAAGTCAGGAACTTTCTTCTGATGAACTTTCAGAACAACATGTAAGTTCTCTTTTGGAACTCAAGAATAAAAATGTAAAACCTATGGTGGAAAGTAACATAGGGTATGCAAATATTCTAGAGGGAATATATAATGATGAAGAGCTTCGATATATTTTAAATATCAGTCACAATCTGGATACCATGAAGCAAAGCATCAATAATAACACTGACAAGTTGCACATAGAAGAACCAACACCTGAAGATGGGATTGACATCAAGGACTTGATGACTGCAACTAACAACAAGGAAGAGGATGTTGATGGTGATGTAGGGACTCCTAGAGATGACAAAAAGGTTAATGAAGAAAATGGTGTCAAGACAAGAATCATGTTAAGTGATCATGTAAGTAAACTGAAGGAATCTGATGTAGGAGAACAGCAAAACCAGCGCTTAGATTATATTGTGAATTATAACAGAATAAAAGGTGACATGCCAGATGTTAATGAAAACACAGATAAAGAAGCTACAGCTTTTCCAAGATATCCCAAGAACAGTAGTGAACTGCATGTAAGTGCTATAATTATTGTGTAATAAAAATAATTAGTCTGTGACATATCTATGGAACATTCTTGATATTTCCACATAAATTCACTATTTCTCTTTCCAAGGAGGTTAATGTTTCTATTCCGAAAGAGGAAGGACATTTGGAGATAAATAATGAGAGCCTCTCTGCAGGTGAGCAGCTGACAATGGTTTATAGGTTGATATTATATAGGTACAGTTTAGTGTACAACTTTCTATAGGTGTCTATGGTCCATATTGCTCATTGATAAAAACAAAGGAAGGATAAGGAGAATTGGACACCCCATGCACATTAGTTGGATGTCAACGTGTTCAGATAAAAATACTCTAATGCAGGGATAGGGAACTCCAGGCCTCGAGAGCTGCAAACAGGTCATGTTTTCAGGATTTCCTTAGCATTGCACAGGGGTTGGAATCATCACCAGTGCAGGTGGTTATATTATCACCAGTGCAATACTAAGGAAATCCTGAAAACTTTACCTATTTGCGGCTCTTGAAGCCTGGATTTCTCTACCCCTGCTGTAATGTGTAGCCTTGAAATTGGGAAGGCATATTACTTTGTATAACAAGGGACTGTCCACTACTCGCACAACCCCTTCTCAATCTGTTTTCCCCATTTAAAATGATAACACTTATAACACTTGTGACAACACGCCTGTGGTTCGCCTTTGCTGGGATCAAAGGGCACGTTGATCTTGTGTCATTTAGTCCAAACACAGCAATTTGGATGCAACTGGCTCTGGGCCAGGTTTATTGTGGTGAAAGCCAACAAAAGAAAACAAAACAGCAAAATAAAATCCTCGCCTGTCCGGCTCTAACTAAACAGAATTCACCCTCACTACAGGCTGAAGGGCTTCTCCCTTCCAGCCTAAACATACAACCAAACAGCAATGGCTTCACTCACGTGCTTCTCCTCACACAGACAGGCTGTCTGTGCTCCCAGGCTGAGAGAGAGCTCCGCCCGTCTCCCAGACTCCTTTTACAGACCCAAACCGCCTCCCATTACTTCATTACCAGCCAGGTGATACAACCCATGTCAGGTTGCATAGGACAGATACCTGGGTGAGATATACCTGCCCTCCTCCACTAACCCCACATGAGTCTCACATATCCCCCCCCTCTGCTCAGACCACTCCGGCTGAGCAGCGGTACCCACAAAACAGTGCACCCTAGACAGGGCATCAGCATTTCCCATCCGCGCCCCCGGGCGATGTTCCACCGTAAAATTGTAGGCCTGCAAGGCCAGGAACCACCGAGTCACCCGGCTGTTCCGCTCCCTATTCAAGTGCATCCACTTGAGAGGGGCATGGTCCGTAATCAGCCGGAACTTCCGTCCCCCCAAGTAATATTTGAGGGACTCGAGAGCCCACCTAATGGCCAGGCATTCTTTCTCCACGATGGCATACCGTTGCTCATGTTTGTTTAGCTTACGACTGAGATAAAGGACCGGATGTTCCTCCCCGTCCCTTAGTTGCGACAATACCGCCCCGATACCAGTGTCGGAAGCATCCGTTTGGACCACGAACTCGCTGTGGAAGTCAGGAGTCACAAGCACTGGTTGAGAACAGAGGGCCCGTTTCAGGTTGCGGAAGGCCTCCTCCGCTGCCGGGGTCCATTGGACCATGACAGAGTCTTTCCCTTTTGTAAGATCCGTCAGGGGAACAGCGATGGCTGCAAAATTGGGAATGAACCGTCGATAATAGCCAGCAATCCCTAAAAAAGCCCTCACCTGCTTCTTATTGATTGGTTGCGGCCAGTTCTGGATGGCCTGTATTTTGTCAGTCTGGGGCTTAACGATCCCTCTCCCAATCACGTAACCCAAATACCGGGCTTCTTCCAGCCCGATATGACACTTTTTTGGGTTGGCCGTTAGCCCTGCCTCCCGCAGGTCCTCGATCACGGCCTGTACTTTCCGGAGGTGGGTTTCCCACTCCGGGCTGTATATGACAATGTCGTCCAAATAGGCCGAAGCATACTGCCTATGTGGCCGCAGGATTCGGTCCATTAGTCTCTGAAATGTCGCAGGTGCCCCATGAAGCCCAAACGGCATATGCACATATTGGTATAAACCGTCCGGTGTAGAAAACGCAGTTTTCTCTTTGGCTGCCTCCGTCAGGGGTATCTGCCAATACCCCTTCGTCAAGTCTAAGGTTGTGATATACCGGGCCTTTCCCAGCCGGTCTATCAATTCGTCAACCCGTGGCATAGGGTAGGCATCGAACTTAGAGACTGCATTCAGCTTCCTAAAATCGTTGCAGAATCGAATGGTGCCGTCGGGTTTAGGGATTAACACAATCGGGCTCGACCAGGCACTATGCGATTCCTCAATCACCCCTAACTCCAACATCGACTTCACTTCTCGGGAGACGGCGTCACGCCGAGCTTCTGGGATTCTGTAGGGTTTCACCTGTACGGTGACGCCGGGCTCGGTTACAATATCGTGGTTGATGAGCGTGGTCTGCCCAGGTTTCTCGGAAAAAAACTTTTGGTTGTTTACGAGAAACCGCTTGACGTCTGTCTTCTGCCGCTCTGACAGAGTCTCCGCAATCCGGACTTCCGGTATGGTCAGCGTGCGGATCGGAAGGGCCAGACCCGCTGATAGAGCCGGACGGTCCTTCCAGGGTTTTATCAGATTCACATGATAAATCTGCTCCGGTTTCCTTTTACCCGCCTGATGCACTTTATAGTTTACTTCACCTACCCGTTCCATGATTTCAAAGGGGCCTTGCCACCTTGCCAGGAACTTGCTTTCCACGGTGGGGACCAGGATTAACACCCTATCCCCCGGGGCAAAAGTGCGAACCTTGGCTCCCCTGTCATAGGTCCGTTTCTGGGCCTCTTGAGCCTGCATCATGTGCTCTTTCACAATGGGCATAACGGCCGCAATACGGTCCTGCATTTGGGTTACATGGTCTATCACACTTTTGAAGGGGGTAACCTGTCCCTCCCAGGTTTCTTTCGCGACGTCCAACAGACCCCGGGGACGTCGGGCATACAGAAGCTCGAAAGGAGAGAACCCGGTGGAAGACTGGGGTACCTCCCGGATGGCAAAAAGCAAATACGGGAGTAAGTAGTCCCAGTTCGTCCCATCTTTCTCTATCGCCCTTCGGAGCATCTGCTTCAAGGTTTTGTTGAACCTCTCAACGAGCCCGTCTGTTTGGGGGTGATACACAGAGGTGCGTAACTGTGTTATCCGTAACAGCCGGCAGAGCTCTTTCATTACCCTCGACATAAAAGGGGTCCCCTGGTCTGTGAGTATTTGTTTCGGGATACCAACCCGGCTAAACACATGGACCAGCTCCTTGGCAATGGTCTTGGTGGCCGTGTTACGCAAAGGGATGGCCTCGGGGTAACGAGTGGCATAGTCCAAGATGACAAGGATGTGCTGGTGTCCACGTGCAGACCTGGGGAGGGGCCCAACCAAATCCATCCCGATCCTCTCAAACGGGATCTCAATGATAGGTAGGGGTACCAAGGGGCTACATAGATGAGGCCTGGGCGCCGAGATCTGGCATTCAGGACATGACTCGCAATACCTGCGAATATCGTGATGCATGCCGGGCCAAACAAAACAATGTAATATCCTTTCAGTGGTTTTTTGGACCCCCAGGTGACCCCCCATCACGTGGGTGTGTGCCAGGTCCAGCACTTTCCGCCTGTAGGATTGCGGCACGACCAATCGTTGTACCGTGTCGTCCCCCTTTTTCTCTATCTGATAGAGAAAGTCATTCTCCAGGGCCATGTGAGGGTAAGCCAGCCTAGTATCAGCCTCCACCTGTACCCCGTTTATCGTCTTTACATTTTTCCTAGCCTGCAACAGGGTTGGATCCCTTAGTTGCTCGCTTTGGAAGTCATCTTTCAGGACTTCCAAATCCAGCAAACCGGAAGGTGGTCGACTGTCCACCCCCGCTCCGGCCCTGGGTTCCTCGGAATCGCCAGCCATGACTGAAAACGGGAACTGCAGGACATCTTCCCGGGATTCCCCCCCAGCCTCCTCCTGGGGATCATCCTCCAGCGGCTCCGGCCCCCCTGGAGGCATCGGAACCGGGTCACCGGGGCCTCCAGCCCGGGGTACCAACTGGTTTTCCCACAACTGCCAGAAGTGGGGAAAATCTCTTCCTAGAATAACATCATGCAGTAAGGCTGGGACTAGTCCCACCTTATGGTGCACAGTCCCGTAAAGCGTAGTAATGCAGGAGACAGTCGTGAGGTACGAGCATGTGTCTCCATGCACGCACGTCACCGAAAATCTGTCTGACGGACCAGTCGGGACTGACACCAGACTGGCCTTGACTAGAGTTACCACACTCCCTGAGTCCAACAGCGCCACAACATTCTTGCCATCAACAGTCAGGTCACACAGGTGTTTTTCGATATCGCCTGAACCAGCAGCAGCACACACTACCCTAGCAACCATAGTCACACGTTTTTCAAAGTCCGTGACCTCGCACTGCATGGGTTCAGTGGTTAACGGACAGTTCGCAGCAATGTGACCCACTTCCTGGCAGCGAAAACACCTTACGGGCCCCTTGCTTAGTCCATAGTTCGGCCCCTTCGGCCTCACGACACCAAAAGTTCCGTTCTCCTCCGCCACTGTCTTAGAATACCTTCCCCCTCCCCTAGTCCCGGATACAGTCTTACCCGACCCCCGGGGAGAGGGGGAAGAGGGAGGATGTGCCGCATCATCCAGGAGACCTTCCGCCACAGAATAACGTTCCACGAGATCCACCAGTTGATCGGCGGTCGTAGGATTTCCATGACTTACCCACTTCCTCAGGGCTGGCGGTAGAGCTCTTAGGTATTTGTCCAGGACAACCCTTTGGATTATCTCTGGCGCCGACAGCACCTCGGGTTGTAGCCATTTTTTTGTCAGGTGAACCAGGTCGAACATCTGGGACCGTGGAGGTTTATCGGGATGATAAGTCCATTGATGCACTCTCTGTGCTCGTACCGCCGTCGTCACTCCCAGCCGGGCCAGGATCTCCGCTTTTAGTTTGTCGAAATCCTGCGCGGCCTCGGGCTCCAGGTCGAAGTAAGCCTTTTGGGCCTCCCCTGCCAGAAACGGAGCAAGCAAGCCGGCCCACCGTGCCTTCGGCCACTTCTCCCGCTCGGCTGTCCGCTCGAACGTAGTCAGGTAGGCTTCCACGTCATCGTCCGCAGTCAGTTTCTGCCAGTACCGACTCACATGAATCACCCTCTGCTCAGCTTCCGGATTCAGCTCCGGTGCGGTTGCCAGGCGCTGCGCCACCTCCTGCAGCAATCGGCGGTCTCTGGTTGTCGTTTCCACCAGTTCCCTCAGCTGTGCTGACATTAAGCGGTTAGCTTCTTGCTGCACCGCTGTGGATTGCACCAGCGCTTTCACCACGTCATCCATTTTGACACTGTAACGTGATCCTCACATGGGGCACCAAATGTGACAACACGCCTGTGGTTCGCCTTTGCTGGGATCAAAGGGCACGTTGATCTTGTGTCATTTAGTCCAAACACAGCAATTTGGATGCAACTGGCTCTGGGCCAGGTTTATTGTGGTGAAAGCCAACAAAAGAAAACAAAACAGCAAAATAAAATCCTCGCCTGTCCGGCTCTAACTAAACAGAATTCACCCTCACTACAGGCTGAAGGGCTTCTCCCTTCCAGCCTAAACATACAACCAAACAGCAATGGCTTCACTCACGTGCTTCTCCTCACACAGACAGGCTGTCTGTGCTCCCAGGCTGAGAGAGAGCTCCGCCCGTCTCCCAGACTCCTTTTACAGACCCAAACCGCCTCCCATTACTTCATTACCAGCCAGGTGATACAACCCATGTCAGGTTGCATAGGACAGATACCTGGGTGAGATATACCTGCCCTCCTCCACTAACCCCACATGAGTCTCACACACTCCAATGCTGCTGCTGCTCCAGCCTTGTAGGTACTTGCTTTTCTGGAATTGCAGAAAAGTCTTACATCATAGGATCCTGGTGGCCAATCAATGGCTGCTTCACTCATTGACAAATTGTTTACATTCGGAGGAAGTGAGCCCTGCTGCTCTCTATTTTCTCAGGATTTATGTGATATGTTCAGTGTTGGGGAGAAGGAAGCAGCCATGAATTGGCCGCTGGGATCGCGTGAAGTAACATTGCTACACAATCCCAGGAGGGACAGTGACAACACCGCTGTATCTGCACCAGAGGTGAGTATATGTGTTATTATTCAAAATAGGGGAACCATAGAAATTGAGAAGGTGTTGTCCGAGGGCAGAGTGCATAAAGTATATAATTTTTTTTTTACTATTTTCAATCCAATTTTCTAAAACACTAAATAAGATGGAGATTTCCAAATATTTACATGTTATAAATGTACTACATATCTTGTATTTAGAGGGTGGGTGAATTATTTTATTGACATTGTTTTAAAGAAAAATATCATTTTATCTTGCTATCCAACTAATGTATGAATTTACTTGCTAGAGCTAGAAAATTTCTGTTGGGGTTTACAAGAATATTTGAGTCTTAGGGTACCGTCACACCTGAAGACATCGGCGGCGATTTTATAGGCGACACTGGGGCGTGGCCTACCACCGCCGACATTGCCGGTGCGTAGCCTAATGTAAATAGGCGACGACAATGCGTTTGAGTGGTCGCCTGGTTTCTCAGCAGTGCCCTGAAACCAGGCGAGCACTCTGAGGCGATGTGTACACTTCGCCCCATGTAACAGGGGGATGGCGATGTCACAGGCAATGGGAGCCATAGGTTCCCATGTTACTGAACAGCCGCTGGGGTTTTTAGAAACCCCAGCTGCGATGGCGCCTGTAAGATCGCCGGTGCGTTGCCAGAGGTGTCGCCGTATGTAAACATGCGACAGCGACGCTGGCGGGGTGCCAAAAACGTGCACGCTTCCGTGCGTCGCCGCTGATATCTCCAGAGATATCGCCAGGTGTGACGGTACCCTTAGAGAACTAGTTAGGTGTTTGGTCACTGCCATAATAATATAGTACAGCTGTTTAAACAATAATGCATTGAAATAATTTTCTATCTATTATTACACATATATAAGATGTAGTCTACAACTAACATTGTCAGGTCTCTCAACATTTTACATGGGCCGCTGCTCTTGATATCAATCAAGTGATAGTGGGAAACAATCTGGGTCTATTGATCGCATTTAACAAGGAAACATCTCTTCAACCCAAAAATTGTTAAGTAGGCCTATCATGTTCATTATTTAATATATTATTTATTTGCAGACCAATGCATTAATTTCCACTGTAAAAGGGGAAGATATGTAAAATTGATGACAATGGAAATCCTGTTTGTGTTTGTGAAGACCCAGTTAATTGTATACCTGGTAACAGCAATGACTTTGTAAGTAAAATAACCTTAATTGTTGAAAACGTAGGCTGGTTTCACACCGTTTTTTTTCAAATCCAGCAGAGATCTGGTTTGTGAGCAAAAAATGAATCCAGCAGAAATCGGGTTTTTTTTTGCTCATAGACTTAAAATGGTATGCTTTAGCACCCAGTTGCTTCAGGTAGCTTCTGGTTGCTTCCGGATCTGACCAATTGTGTTTTTTTAAAGAGTCCAAAAACTGCAAATTGTAACTTTTTTGGTCTCGTTAAGACCCTGCATCTGAACGAATCTGGTAGTATCTGGCATTATATTGGAAGTCAATGGGTACCAGATCCAGTCTTACCGGATCATGCCGGATGCAGTAAAACTGGATCCAGTATGCCTACTGAGCATGCAGGTCTCACTAGAAGGTACAGTTGTGCAGATGAATAGAGCTAACCAGTCTCCCACTCTCCTGATGCTTGCTTCTGAGGTCACTCATTAAGCTTCATAAATATTCACTGCACTGAACTGCACATATATCACATATACGCTGTCACAGAGAGTGAGCATCTGTGATTGGCCATTGCAGTTCAGTGCAGTGAATATTCATGAAGCTTAATAAGCATCCCAGGAAAAAAGCAGCAGGAGAGCAAGACACTGGTGAACTCTATCTATCTATCTAGAAAAAATCAGAGCAGCACAATAAACTTCACCTTAAGGTGCAGGCCTACCTTGACAGCTTTCCACTTATCAGGTACATACCATTAGTAAATAAATAGGCAGCACTCCAAAAAACTGCAGCTTGAAAAAGATCCAACAAGGATTGAAATGTTGCCTTGCACTTTGACCAATAAAGGTCTGTTACAACTGCAGTTTTTTGGAGTGCTGCCTATTTTTTTACTTATGGTATCTATCTATCTATCTATCTATCTATCTATCTATCTATCTATCTATCTCAGAGTGTCTTCCAAAGGATCCAGAAATAAAAGTTCAATACCGGATAATAATACCTGATGGTAGCAGTCAGTTTTTTTTTCTGGCTCCAGCAATCGGATGCAGAAAAAAAACTGGTACGGTACCATCCAGTATCATGTGGTTAAAAGGCTAAAGCCAGATCCTTTAGTGGATGTGTTTTTTACTGCTAAAAAACTGATCTGTGCCAGATTTTAAAAAACGCTGATGTTAAACCAGCCTTACTAATGAAGAAATATCTGTAAGGCGGCCGTCACACGCAACGATTTCTTGCCCGATATCGTTTAAGCGATCTCCTTTTTGATCGCTTAAGCGATATCGGGCAAGAAATCGTTGCATGTAATCAAGCGATTTACGATGTGAAATCGCTTGATCGTGACATCGCTGATCTGAGCTCCGGTTCTCAGATCTAGCGATGAGCGATTTCACGATCTCCTTCATCGTGGTGTATAACACCACGATGAGCAATTTCCCAGCGCAGAGTCTATGCTGGGAGATGGTAACTATGGTACACGTCGGGTAACTAAGCGTCGCGCGGCGCCTAGTTACCCGATGTGTACCATAGTTACCAGCGAGATCGCGGCTCCACATCGCTGGTGAGTCTGTCTGTGTGACATCTCACCAGCGATGTGAGCGATATTGTAAGCGATTGCGCGTGCACGTGATCGCTTACAATATCGCTATAGATATCTCAGCGTGTGACGGCCGCCTAAGACAGCTGGGGTTACAAGAGATCAAATAGGATACTAGTTCTCACAGCAGCAATAGATACAAACCTTATAGGTTTTTTGTGGACTTTGGAGCAGAAGCAAATGACACAAGACAGGTGATAAACAGGGCAAAACAGAAAGTCTCTAAAATCCCTGGTCCACTTGTTCTAATCAGCACAACCAATTCTATATCTTTGAAGCAAAAAGCAATTTGCACTTGGAGTCTCTCTTCACTCTTTTTATGATGGCTATATCAATGCACTTTTCCTAATGTCATTCCTACAGACTATTATCTCTCAGAGAAACATTTCTCCTGATCCATTTCAATAACATGGGACCTTTGTCATCAACAAATGTATGTCTGACAATGACAGATGTTTGAAACTAAATACCCCGGATATATCCTCCATGTGATTCCTCCTACCAGAATACCAGACATGTCATGGCATGGATTTCTCTCACAAACGACTACAGGTCATCATTATAAAGAAGTCAAGCATTGAAAAAATACACCTGTCTTCAGACGTAATGCCTAAGGCTACACACCCTCATCACCAAACCTCAAAAACAATCAAAACATAAAAACACCACGCAGAGAGGAACTTAGCTGATGATGAAACCACAAAGTAGGAATGTCCTTGGCTTTGCAATAAAAATAATTATAGCTAGTAGTGCAGTAAGAATGTCCAACATCTAGGGAATGTATTTAATGGACCTAACCTGTGTGCCATGATTTAAACTTTCTAATTACCCTTTGTGTCTCCTCGCCCTTTTCCAAAATGGCATTTGCTACCTCGTTCTTGTCCATGGGTTCCTGCCTTTATAAGCTTCAGTCCATCCTCCAGTCCTTTCTTGAGGATTCTGCTTTAAACCCAGGCTTCTGTGTGCATCTCAAATTGAATTGTTCTTCCTCCTCCTGTTATGCCAGCTTGGCTCTTACCAAGCTACTGCAATCTGATCTCAGCAAACCACACCTGCTTCCAGTTTGCGCCTCCAAAAAGCTGTTGTGTGTGTTTCAGCTTCTGCTCCTTCCAGTCTACCTCCCTTCACAGAAATCCAAGTGTGCTCTAAAAGCTTAGCTGTGGCTTTTTTCTTTGTTTATTCTGTTGCAGCTGCAGTGTTCAGGAGTTTTCAGGGCCTTAATGGGTGAGAACTGTTGTTTATAGACTGTTCTGTTATAATCCACTTCCAGTGTAAACTATCACTAATAGACTATTCTTCAAGGCATCACTGTGAATGAACTATTTCTAGAGACAACCTTGATTGTCTTCGCTGAATGAACTATTACCTGCACAATTTATGAACTCTGCTTTGTATGCTGCATAATCACATTTGTACTTGTCACGTGTGTTATTACAGACTTTTTCACCTCAAATACTTTGTCTCAGTCGTATCTTTGCTCCCATGCTATTAGATTTCTGAGATATCTGCAATAGTTATTACACTGTGTACATTTAACACACCCTGAGTCCCTTCCGGTTGTCCAGTGTTGAACCCCTTATCCCCCAAAGCACATAGATTGGTATTTTATGAGGTATAAAAAGGACAATTTCTCTTTTGAGAGTGCAAAGGCTGACATACGTAGATTTTTGGGACTTGCAAGGTTCCTGTTGGTATTTATAATAATAATAATATTTATTCACTTACAGAGTGTTAATATTCCACAGCACTTTTCATACATCAGCAATACTGGGCGGCACAGTGGCACAGTTGTTAGCACCGCAGCCTTGCAGAACTAAGTTCCTAGGTTTAATTCCCACCAAGGACAACATCTGCAAGAAGTTTGTATGTTCTCCCTGTGTTTGCGTGGATTTCCTCCAGGTGCTCTGGTTTTCTCCCACATTGCAAAGACATATGGATAGGATGTTTAGATTGTGAGCCTCAATAGCGACAGCATTTACTGAAGTATGTAAAGTGCTATGGAATTAATAGCACTATATAAATGAATAAATATTACTATATATTATTATTATTATACTGTCCCCATTGGGGCTCACAATCTAAATATTCTAGCAGTATGTCTTTGGAGTGTGGGAGGAAACTGGAAAATCTAGAAGAAATCCACCAAAGATGGGGAGAACATAAAAACTTCTTACAGCCCCTAACAGTGTGTCAAAGAGGTAAATTTGTCATTGTGGAATGTTATAAGCCAGTTACGAGACATAAAAGCAATGGTCCTCTGGGAATTAAAATATGCAAATATCCTCTTCAGAGCCCCCTGTGAGAGGTTTCTCACCTCTGGCCACCCTCAGGTGAATAATACTAATATATTCCTTATAGCTATACCCATGACTCAAGAAATTCCCAGGATTCAATGTGAGTACAGCCCACTGCAGCACAGGAAATAAGTTATTTCTTCTAGCACAAACCAATTATGACCTCCACCATGACTTTATTGTCATTTATCTGAAGAAATGTGTTTAACTTTTATGTTTTCAGATCTGTGGGACAGATAACAACACTTACACAAGTACTTGTCACCTTTTTGGCACAAAATGCCACCTTGAAGGCACCAAGGAAGGAAGTCATCTTCATTTGGACTATCAAGGGCCATGCAAATGTAAGATGTCTCACAATGTTACCATTGGCTAAAAATGTATAATTAACTATAGCAGGACAGCTTTAGAAAGTAAAATAAAACATAATTCTGCATTTCAATTTTTGAGGTGGATTACTGGAAATATGCAATGTTCTCTTGATTTGAGATTGATTTCTTCAATAAACATGTTTCTATCAAGTGTCATAAAGATACAGATTAGAAAATACCAAGAAAAAAGTTAGACTGATGGAAGGTGACATGTAAATCTTATCTTGTGTATCTTACATAGCAAATTAACACTATGAAAGCTTATTGAATGGATTGATATTGTATAATTCTGTGTTTTCCATAGATATCCCTCCTTGTACAGAATATGAACTCGCACATTTTCCATTCAGAATGAGAGACTGGTTAAAAAATGTCCTTATGCAGCTTTATGAAAGAGATCATGAAAACATGGGACTTCTCTCTGAGAAGCAGAGAACCAAGGTGAGAAGTCTTGTTCTTTCCTTTTTTGTCAAAATATTTGATTGTAGTGGCCAGGGCGGCCACAGGTAGATACTGCAGCCAGGCAGGAGGGTTTGTATATCAAACACCTCTAAAACACACATCCACTGACATAAGACCCAACCCGGAGCCTGGGACTTTAGGCAGGCAAGGGGTAGTAGGGCCAGTTATAAGTGGGTGAGGCGTAGTCATGGTAACGGACCAGTATAAAAAGGGAAAACAGGAAGTTGTTAGCAAGTAGGCCAGTGGGTGCCGAGCAGAACAGAAAAGACCAAGAGGAGTAGGCCAGAGTAGGCTGAGAGAAAAAGAAGGAAAAGACCAAGAGGAGTAGGCGAATGCTGACAAATTACTGACAGGACAGATTCTCCTAAAGTACCTGGGAAGTTACATGGGTAGGAAAGAGCCCGGTGATCCCTTGCAAGACAGGGACACCCAAGGCTAGGCTGAAACCAGAGTGACTGCTCTGAGGGGGACTGAAGTCTCATACCGGCTCCCCAGACAAACTGACGGGGAACACAGATTCCAGATCCGCGTTTCCACTACAGGGTTGGGGGCATAGCATCCATCCATCCTCTTGGCTGCAGCATCCATCCATCCTCCTGACAGAAGTACACTGCAGCGGTGGTACCGTCATTGACCACAACCCATGGGTGGCGTCACGACAAACAATCTCCCCTGTAAATATCCCCCCCATTTATTGCGGAACCCGGGACATGGTCCGGACCCAGATCGCCGTGACATCCCTGCAGTACCCCGGTCTGGTACCGAGTACCCTGTCCCAGTGGGCTCCACAGTAGCACTAATGATTAATACATAATAATGACTAAGAATTGTAAAATCATCATTTTCATATTTTTACAGTTTGGATTTAAGAAATAGCCCATTTTATGTGACAGGAGAAGTGTAGTGGGCCCATTTTATGTGGCAGGAGAAGAATGGTTGGCCTCTCGGGGAAAGGTGAAATGTTAATTTCAATCATATTGTTCTATTAGGTAAGGAAAATATATGACAATGAGAAAAGACTGCAGGATGGCGACCACAACATTGAGCTCTTGGTGAAAGATTTTCAGAAAAACTACAACATGTATGTCTATCCAGTTCACTGGCAGTTTCACCAGCTTGACCAGCATTTAGTTGACAGGTAGGAGAGTAAGGACCTTTAATATTGTTTCATGAAATGACTTTGAAATGTGTCTTAGTTAGGGATGAGCGAGTCTACTCGTTACTACTCGGTACTCGCCGAATAGTACGGTTCTCGCTCTACTCGTTACTCTGCGAGTATCCTTGCGATTACTCGCAGAGTAACGAGTCCAATGTAAATCAATGGGGAATGCAATTCCTCTGCTGCTGGACCCTATAAAGAGGTCTTGCAGCAGAGGAATAACCTGCAAATCCCCATTTCATTGTTGAAAAGCCAGCGGTAAAAAGCAGCTGGCTTTTAAACAATGCTGACAGCCGCTGACAGCTTGGGATCCTCCGCTCCCCCCACCAACTCCCCACCCTATCCTAACTTAGGATAGGGTAAAGAGGCTGTGGGGGGAGCAGAGGATCCCACTGCTAGGCAGCCAGGGAGCGCAGAAACTGACCTCGGCCAGCAGGGAGCTGGCCGCAGTCATGCATTAAGTGAAAACCGGATTTTCCCGGATTGCCCCGGTCTGGTGCAATCCGGGACCATAGAGCCCCATGTTATGGGGCGCCGGATTGCACCTGACGGGTACAATCCAGGAGAATCCAGTTTTCACTTAATGCATGGGGCTCTATGGTACCGGATTGGCGGGGAAGCTATCAGCATTGTTTAAAAGCCGGCGGCTTTTTACTGCTGGCTTTTAAACAATGAAGTGGGGATTTGCAGGTTTTTCCTCTGCTGCAAGACCTCTTTATAGGGTCCAGCAGGAGGGGAATTACTTGCAATATTCGCTTCCCCATTGACTTACATTGGACTCACTAGACTCGTAACGAGTACCCGAGTATCGGTACCTACTCGTTACGAGTCTAGAGAGTCCGAGTATTTTAGTACTCGCTCATCCCTAGTCTTACTGAGATGACCATTTTGTTATAGCATTTACATAGTTAAAGGGAACCTGTCACATCCCAAAATGCTTCTAACCTGCAGGTATGGGGTTAATCTGCAGGTTAATAGCATTTGAAACCCATTTGGTGTCTTCTCAATGAACCCCACTGCCGGAGGAGTAAAAGAACTTTAATCATCCCAGCAGCGTTCAGGTTTCAGTCATGCTGTGGCACTAGTGGGGGTTCAGTCATCACTCTGTGTATGGAGAGCGGTGACTGTACCTGCCCCTTGCACTAATTGACAACTGTTCATTATTAGAGAAAGCTGGGGGCGGTTACAGCATCCACTTTCCATACACAGAGCAGTAACTGATCCCACGCCGGCACCACCCCCAACTGAAAACGGAAATGCTAACGGTAGGATTAAAGTTGTTTACCTCCAGGCAGCAGGGTTCAATTTCCAGCCACCACATGTACGAAATATCCCCATATCTGCAGGTTAATAGCATTGTGGGGCATGACAGGTCCACTTTAAGTCACCCAGTAGGGAAGTAAGTTAAAGATTAAAGTATTAAAAAAATTAAATATATACATTTTTTTTGCAAAGAAATGTAGGCTTTATTTTAGAAAATGTGTAAGGAACACAAATTAATAATATGTATTGCATTTTTTGGTTCAGCGTAGTAAAAAAATAAAACTTCTATGGAAAAAAAGGAGCTAATAAATACTGATCATTGGGGTCCAACTGCTGAGACCGTCTTAAACCCTCTACAATCTTCGGAATAGGAAATTCTGTCCACTGTTTGATTTGAGCGGTAGTGTGCACTAACCATCTATTCATTCTCTAAGAGACTGCTGGAGACAGCCGAGAGCAGTATCTCTGACAGTCCTATAGAGAACAAATAGAACCGTGTTTAACCCTGCACAGTACTGATGAAGACCTTATCACTTAACTGATTTATATAGTTAGGTTTAAACTGGAATACACTTTTAAATGTATAGTTTATTTTTTAGTCATTTTTTCATTTTGTTGTAGGCTTCTTACACACTCAGAGCTGGCGGCCCTTCGAGCACCACTCATTCCAATAGAACATTGTGTGAATTCATTTTTACAGGAGTGTAACGCCAACAATGACAGACACATCTCTCTTTGGGAGTGGTGCCACTGTTTTGGAATTAAAGAAGGTAGGAATGATGTGCAGGAAAATTTCGGATCTAGAAAATGAAATTAAAAGGCATATCAACTTATCCAACCAATTTTTCTTTATTAAAGGGATGGTTCTAAGGCTAAAGAAAGTTTAATCTAAATCCCTATCTACTTATTGTCCCAATCTAAATCACTTTCTAATACTGATGGCTGAAAAATTCCTTACCCTTCCCTAACAACTAATGATTTTTTTCCCTTACTTCCTGTCTGATGATGCTTCATTTAAGAATCACAGTGCATGCTGGGACACTTAAATGAAGTGTCATCAGGGTGCAGAGGCTGTGTTCACTGACACCGTAAAACAAAGCATCATCAGTGACGCTTGTTTCAGGGGCTGGTCTGGACCCTGGACCCTGATCGCTGTCATTGTGCAATTTGCACAGTGACAACGTGCTCTATGTTGCCAGCTCAGATCGGTAGAGCCTGCAACACACTGTCAGTGTGCTGTGTCCCAGTATCCGGTGGCATACAGACACCAGTGCCCCCCACAGGGTGGACAGTATACCTGTTAGAGTCAGGTGAACCTAGCTTCTCTGTTGCATGACGCAAACTGCAAAACAGCGCCCCCCCCAGTAAATTCTTTAAAAACGCAGAAATAAATATGGTTCATACAGATTTATATCTCTCCTGTAAAAATGGGTGTGTAAAAATGAGTGCAATAGTGGACAACTTAAGTTAGAGAAATAGAAAAAAATGTCCAAAGACAAGGATGTCAGCACCATTACACGCACATACCGTGTTTTCCAAAAATAGACCCTCCCCCGTTACGCTTAAAACCTGCACAATTATCCAATTTTATATCATGGAACATATCTTATCATTGTATAATAATACACCTACCCCTTAGTAGCTTCCCATTGTATCATAAAGGATATCTGGAAATGATCATGTCATCACATTACTTATCACAAAATCACAGACAAACAATAATTTTTTCTGACACATTGGAAAAACATAAAAAAATAATAATGATTATATGTGAACCATGTCTACAGACCATTATTCTCGTATGAAAATGTGGCGCCCCTGCGGACTGGTCGCCACAGTGATGCTGCATCTACCCCACAGATGTGGTGTCACTGTTCCCAGGTGAGACAGGGTCACAAACCCAAGACACAGAATTGCACACAACACTATTCTGAATCCAGGCTGGGAGGTTCGGGCAGACCCCTTCTCCTGGCTGGAGGATGGGTAAGCAGTTAGTGAGAGAGAAAGAGGAAAACATTGGAGGAGAGATTTGAGAGTGGACGCAGGACAGAGAGCGTCCTAGGGGACACGTGGAGTAGGCAAATCCACCGGTCTACCTCAAATCTGGCCCGACTTAAGTCAGGCAGAGAAACAGGTTGCCTGAGGGTCCAGCCCCAATCTGGCGAGAGTTCTGCACGCCTCAACCAGGAAAACCGGAGGCCATAGTTTTCTGAAAGAGCAGTAGCTACCATCAGTGGATAATCGCAGAGACGATGGCAAGAACAAGGGTCAGGGGACGTAGTCGCCCAACAAGGCCCGCTGCCATCAGTCTGGGACCCCTTCTACACAGGTGCTGGGAAGGAGGGAAAGTATACAGCACAAGGGAAGAGCAACCAGGAAAGGCTATGAATGATGTTTTGGCGGAGTGATCCTAATCATCTGGGAACTAACCTGGCTGCACGTTGGAGGAGCAGCACCCAGCTGGTTGAACTTGACTGATCATCGAGTAAAGCTGACTGCATGAATTGCATTTGCCTCCTTCTTCTTCACCCTGCGGCCTTATCACCATCAGCACCCTGATAGTATATCCACATTACCCTGGGGCCCAACTCTACCTATGGGGAGCTTTACCTTCCTGGCTGCATTACCATCTTCCCCAGCGGTCATATCCTGCAGTGTTGGCCACCCCTTGCCGAGTACCACAGGTAGCATCACAAAATATCTCCTGTAAATAATCCCCTTTTACTGCACGCCCAGGGCCACAGAGCCGGGTCACCGCCATCATGACCTCCCAAACACACCACGGCCCTGGTGTGCGTCGCAAAAATATCAGCTGCATTCACTGTAAACTGTAAAATGTTAATTACAGACAAAATAATCTGAATAAATGTCTTCAGCTTTAGAAAAAATCATGGACACATTAACTTTATTATGGATAGGACAAAAAAGTGCCTTATTTTTCTGGACCTTCCTGGATTTCTGAATTGTTGGCAACCCAGTATGTTGCATTGCTGTAAAATCTATTAGAAAATATTCAGTGTGCATGTTTGAAAGTAAAATAATTATCTCTTCTTTTTACAGAAGACATTAATGAAGACTTGCTGTTCTGAACTTTCAATGAAAATGCTGAAGTTTTTCACGATAGACATTAGATTGCTGACATGAATGTAATTTCATGAAACTAACAGTTGAAGGGGTATTTAAAGGATTATTCTAAATTCAGCAAATAGAGGTTTTTTTGTATGATAAGAAGTTAGACAATTCTCAGTATATTATCTGTATCCATTTCTTGTGGTATTTAAGATCTCTGCTTGCACTGATTTAATCCTAAATTCACATCTACTTACATAAAGCCTTAGCCTGTCTGTAAGTTTCTCCACAAAATAGTACCATCTAGAGGACACTGTTCACAGCGCAGACAGACTCAGGTATCTTCCTACTTTAGGAAGAGATGTGGCCATGGACTTTATTAAAATTGTAGCGGGAGTCTGGGAAATAGACACACTATGGGGTGAGGGCTGCAGAGTGGGACTAATACCCTCATTGCATAGCCTACACCACTATGCCACCCAACTTAGGCTGGCTTCACACCACGGCACAGTCCGGTCCGGGGCTGTCTGGTGTAAACCAGACAGCCCCGGAATGTTTTTTTGGCCCTATAGTAGCCTATGGGGCCGGATGGAGCCGGATGGAGCCGGATGGCAGCTATCTGCCATCCGGTGTCCATCTCTGCGGTGGAATCCGTGAGAAATCTGATTTTTTTGCACTATACACAAAAACGTGCAACGTTTTTGTGTCCGGGAAGAAAAATCTCCCCAAAATGCCATATCCCGGATTCGCCCGGATTCTCCCGGATCCAGGGCAATCTGGCTCTCCCTAACATGGGTGCCTATGGGGCCGGATTGCCCCGGTCCGGGAGGATCCGGGAACCGGATACCGGCGGCTGCACGCCGCTGTTGTTTCAGGACCGCGGCTAGCTCCCCTCGAGCCACGGTCCTGATTCATTAGCAGCTGCGCGCGGCTGCACACAGGACCGGAGGGCACATTTGGCCCTCTGGTTCTGTGTGCTGATCTGGTCCAGGGCTGTCAGGTTCATGCCTGACAGCCCCGGACCGGACTGTGCCATAGTGTGAAGCCAGCCTTACACGGTCATGCCCACTTTGAAGCACACCTCATATTCAGTAGGAGTGACCATCTTCATTGGTGGGCATGAATGGCTTCTTTGGTAGATGTGGTAAGATTTCCACTAGAATCATGCAAGGGTGGTCTTCGACCACATCTCCTTACGTGATAGAATTGGGCCCCCGTCTTGTGTCCACCAATCATCTATTAGAATGGATCCGGCAAACAAAACTTTGTACATTTTTTAAATAACTGATTTCAGCTTGAGCCATATTTTTAACATGGGTGTCTATGTAAAACAGATCCGTTAACAGATTGATATTTATCTTTTATTTGAAACTTATCCAAGCAATCAAAAAACAGATTCTTCACATACAAAATAAAAATGGAGGCTAATTAACAAGTCTTAAAATAATGAGATTAGAGCTCAGAATTAAGCTTCCACAGCAGCGCTACACACAGCCTCCAACCAAAAAAGAGCCCTGTTATAACCAAGTATAAGGCTACATTCAGACACACCATTTTTGATCCATTTTTTGCATCTGTTTTTTGCAGTGCTCTGCACAAAATAGATCACTCAAATGGAATCCCAGCAAAGTCAATAGGTTTTCACTTTTTGCCATTCAGACAAGGAATTTGTGGTGTGATCCGTTTTTTTCCTGGAAAAGTGATCCATCAAAGAAAGGGGCATGTTAGTTTCTGTGGCATTTTTCTCATGTGTTTTTGACTCACTGTGGGCCGGGTGCTCAGGTCTCAGGCGCTCGCAGGCTGTCAGTCACGGTTCCGGTGCCTGAGGTTGTGTGCCCGGTGGTCAATAAAAGGGTGAAAGTAAAATAGTAAAAGGGATAAAGTTATTAGTTTGTGACGCCACCTGTAGGGTTCTGGTGATGGCACCGGCGCTGCTTGGACCTCCGGGGTGATGGGCGGCAGCAAGGTGGAACCGCTCCCTACAGGACGAGCTGAGTCCCCGGAGTTGAGAGCTGCGGTGTAGTAATAGGGCAGCTCGGTTGTTTCTGCAAGGCAAATCAATTAACGGTAGTCTTGAAATAAGGCTCGGACACGTTGCTCCTCTGAACGGGTGTTTACTTAGATGTTCAATGGCAGACAGGGTGAAACATTTCTCAATGCCAAGTAACGGACCGGGTGGTCCCTGCGGTGAATAGTGTCCCTCCGAGGCTCCACAGTTGTCCTTCTCTATCCTGACTGTCCCTTCTCTTCGCTGCTCTAGTATACCTTGCCAGGGTACTGAGGGCCCTTGATTGGGTTCCCGATTAGGCCCTACTCACGGGTCCCTGGTCCTCAAGGATGGGTACCCCCTGGTATAGCTGTGGTAGTTCTTAGGCTGTGAATCGGGCTCCTAGGAAGCCTTCGACCACTCTGGGTTCTGTGGTGCAGGGGTGAACCAACTGGACCACTTCGGAGCCGGTACTCCGGGTTCTGGACTGGGCTCGGGTCTTCAACCACCCGTTCTAACTTTGCCCCCTTTCTCTTCTGGGCCACCAGTGCTCGGTGCCCTCCCTGTTAGCGGTCTCTGCTGTCACGACTTGACTTTCCTCTTCTTGTCTTTCCACTCCACTAACTCCTTGCTGCTTTCCCCACTGCTATATACCCTAGCTCTCCTCCCAACAGGACAGGTTGCCCAGGAAACGGGTGCCTAATTGGTCCTCTGCCTCTAGGTGTGGCATGTGGTGGATGGAGCCTCAGGATTATCCTATTCACCACTGGGACGGAGAATACGACACCTTAGTCAGGGGTGTAGTACCCTCCTGTGATGGACTCTTAGTGGGGCGCCACATTTTTCCCATAGGGAACCATTCTGAATGGAGAAAAAAAAAGGATTAAAACCGCAGTGTCTGAAGAGGTGATGCATTTTTTGGAAAAGTGGATCAGTTTTGCAGCTGAAAAACGTATAAAAAAAAATGCAAAAAATGATGTGTGTGAATGTATCCTTAGAAATAAAAAGCAGAGTGGAGCACGCTCATGAAATTTTCCCTATTAAACTATGGTCAGAATAAATCTTTATAATTCACACCAATACATACATCAAACACACTAAAACTGTAGAAATAAATATAGAGGGTGTACGAGAATTGTCCCCATCACAAAAATATAGTTTCTAAAAAAGTGATTCCGGTCGGAAAAATACTGCAGAAAGTGCAACGTTTGATCCTTTCATGAGGTTACTGTTCAAGTACAATAAAACTGTTACATTGAATGAGGACGGCATTTTTTTAATTAAACAAAATCTGTGAACAGAAAGTATTGGAGTGACAGTTAGTAATACGCATGCATATTTCTGAAAAACGGACTTAAATTATCAGTAACTTGCCATCCTCATTCAATTTAACACTTCTGTTGAACTTAAACAGGATTGTTGCTGGATCTGTCCTCTCTCTCTCTTTTCTCTTCTCTCCTCTCTCGCTTTTCTCTCTCGTTCTCTAGTAGCCTAGTATTGAGTATAAAAGAATATTTATATAGTATTTATATAGTTTTGAGTATTGGAGTATAAAAAAAAAAAACTCTTCCTGGCTTGATCACAGATTACAAAATTGGTATTTGTGCTCATGGACTCACCTGGTCTAGTTGTTCAGAAAGGTGCAAAACTCATCAAGGCTTGTGAGGCTTTTGCTAATCCCTCCTTGTGTTCCCATCCAGATCTGGTTCAACTGTAAACTGTAATGGAGATAGGAAAAATTAATCTTTTCTTTCTTGGCACCACTTCAATTTTTTCAAGACATTTTCTACTTCTTTTTTTGCTAAAAATGTTCAACTTCTTTTTCTTGAAATATTGCACATAGATTATTTTGATGTCTTGAGTTCTCTACCTGAAAAATACTTGGCTGTCTTCAAAACGTCTAATGATAAGTTGCACAGATAAAGCTTCTTTTAAAAGGAAAAGTTGTCCTGAGAACCAGAGAGGAAACATCAAGAGAGAAAAAAGATCCCATTCTTCCTTTTCTTTATACAACTTCAGTTACTTAATGGGGACATTCATTGTTGAAGTTCATTGCATTGAAATCTCCAGGTCATGTGATGGACAACAGGTGCGCGGCTACATATAGCTAAATGAGAGTTTTCAGAGTTCTTGTAATCAGCCTTGCACCTACGTGTCCATCACAAATCTAAGACGGAATCATACCCCTGTAAATAAATAAGAATATATACAATGGCTGCAAGCAGAGATATTGAGAACCTGAATTAATGCAGAAAGTATTTTCAGTGTACATTTTTTTTAATTAAACCATAATACCCCATCAATTGTATCTAGAAATGTTTTCCTTAAAGAAATTGTTTAAATACTAACATAAGGAATGTTTTTATGTCAAGGTACATATTAACGATGAATAAAATTCTGTTGGGATATCAATCCATTAATATAGATTTGATTATTCTCTCCTTTGGTTTCTGTTATGCAGGTTCAATAACAATTTTAAAAAATTTGATTTGCAACTAATCAGCTCGCCTTAACTCTTAATACTACAAAGCTTAAGGGGTTGTCCGATCTAAACTGATAATTCTGCAGTCCCTCTGTGACTGCAGACTTATCCTCCTAGAACCTGCACTATGCATTGTGAGGATTTGTAGTTTGTAAACCAGGAACGGATTGCAGTTAAGTGATATGCATGTTCCCGGTCAGGTCTAGTGATGGGCGAATCCTAAATTACTCGGAATCGCTTGACTCTAGCGAGTCCGAGCACAGGACTCGCTACTCGTTGCGAGCCTAGCGAGTCCAATGTTAATGAATGGGGAAGCGAGTAATAGCGAGTAGTGTGAGATTTACAAATCGCAGATGTGTCTCGGAAGCTTCAGCCTGAAGCAATCCTAGTTTTGTCATTTATTTGCATTGCTCGTTTACTTTGTAAGTAATCCCTGACTCGCACAGATAAGATCCTGTCTCCTCTGTACAGGCTGCCAGCTCCAGGGTCCTAGAGCCCGCCTTCTGCCTGATGTAGCAGTGCTGAGATTGTTCTCAGTCTGCTCATTCCCTGTGTACAGACATGAATGTCTGTGCACAGAGATGATGTAGCAGAGCTGAGATTGTTCTCAGTCTGCTCATTCCCTGTGTACAGACATGAATGTCTGTGCACAGAGATGATGTAGCAGAGCTGAGATTGTTCTCAGTCTGCTTATTCCCTGTGCATAGACATCTATATTTATGCACAGGGGATGTAGCAGAGAGGACATCGCGTTTTGGACTGCGTCGGACGGAAGAGGATTTTTTTAATTAAAGATGGAGTCCCTAATGGCTTTTTTTTTTATTTCTAATAAAAAATTTTCCTTGTGTTGTGTTTTTTTTAAAACAATTTAATAGAAATTCATGGCGGTCATGTCTAATATTGGCGTGACCGCCATAAATTTCGGGCTTAGGGTCAGCTGATAATACAAAGCTGGCCCTAACCTCTATTACCCAGCGTGCCACCGCTACCAGGGCCGCTGGAAGAGCGGGGTTCAGCGCCAGAGGATGGCGCTTCAATGAACGCGCCATCTTCTGGGGCGGCTGCGGGCTGCAATTTGCAGCGGGGGGTGCCCAGAAAGCTTGGGCATCCCTGCGCTGCGGATTCCAGCCCCCAGCTGCTTAGCTGTACCTGGCTAGACATAGAAATTGCGCGGAGCCCCACGCATTTTTTTTTAATTATTTCATGAAATTCTGAGATTCTGACTCTGAGACTCTGACTCTGAAATTCATGAAATAATAAAAAAAAAATGCGTGGGGCTCCGCGCAATTTCTATGTCTAGCCAGGTACAGCTAAGCAGCTGGGGGCTGGAATCCGCAGCGCAGGGATGCCCAAGCTTTCTGGGCACCCCCCGCTGCAAATTGCAGCCCGCAGCCGCCCCAGAAGATGGCGCGTTCATTGAAGCGCCATCCTCTGGCGCTGAACCCCGCTCTTCCAGCGGCCCTGGTAGCGGTGGCACGCTGGGTAATAAAGAGGTTAGGGCCAGCTTTGTATTATCAGCTGGCCCTAAGCCCGAAATTTATGGTGGTCACGCCAATATTAGACATGACCGCCATGAATTTCTATTAAATTGTTTTAAAAAAAACACAACACAAGGAAAATTTTTATTAGAAATAAAAAAAAAGCCATTAGGGACTCCATCTTTAATTAAAAAAATCCTCTTCCGTCCGACGCAGTCCAAAACGCGATGTCCTCTCTGCTACATCCCCTGTGCATAAATATAGATGTCTATGCACAGGGAATAAGCAGACTGAGAACAATCTCAGCTCTGCTACATCATCTCTGTGCACAGACATTCATGTCTGTACACAGGGAATGAGCAGACTGAGAACAATCTCAGCTCTGCTACATCATCTCTGTGCACAGACATTCATGTCTGTACACAGGGAATGAGCAGACTGAGAACAATCTCAGCACTGCTACATCATCTCTGTGCACAGACATTCATGTCTGTACACAGGGAATGAGCAGACTGAGAACAATCTCAGCACTGCTACATCATCTCTGTGCACAGACATTCATGTCTGTACACAGGGAATGAGCAGACTGAGAACAATCTCAGCACTGCTACATCATCTCTGTGCACAGACATTCATGTCTGTACACAGGGAATGAGCAGACTGAGAACAATCTCAGCACTGCTACATCATCTCTGTGCACAGACATTCATGTCTGTACACAGGGAATGAGCAGACTGAGAACAATCTCAGCACTGCTACATAATGTCTGTGAGCAGGCGGGCTCTAGGACCCTGGAGCTGCACAGAGAAGACAGCTGGACTCGGCTCGCAAAGAAACAGCAGTTATCTGCGAGTTTCCCTGCTATCACTGGCACAGTAGCCAGTGATTACTCGCATGAGTCTAATGCAAACAATGGCAATCCTAGTTTTGTCAGCGTTTCTGACAAAACTAGGATTGATATTGATTTGCATTGGACTCGTGCGAGTAATCACTGGGAAACTCGCAGAGTACCGAGTCCTGCGAGTCCCTTACTACTCGCCGAGTAACGAGTCCTAGCGAGTAGATTCGCCCATCCCTAGTCAGGTCCCGACTAATGGGCATGGCCTCGCTCAATACAATTGTAAGGAGCAAGGCCAAGACCACTGGGCGGCCACTCCCAATAGTTGGACACTCCCACTCCATACACTTGTATTGAGTGAGGTCCCACCCACTAAATATTTTGTTGCAGGGAACATTCATAGTGCATAACTGCAGTCCATTCCCAGCTTTGAAAATGGAGTATCTTCTCAGTGTACAGTGCATGTGCTGGGAAGATTGATAAGTCTGCAGTCTCATTGAGTGACTGCAGAATTATCAGTTTTAAATTGGACAGCCCCTTTAAAAAAGTCATGAAAAGATGTGTGTAACACTATAACAAGTGATGAGCGAGTAGTAAGATATTCGGATTCGGATACCTCTAACCGAATACTATGAAATGTTTAAGTATTTGGAGCCGACTGAGTTCTCCATTTACTTGTATTGGAAGAGTAAGAAGTAACGAGTAATGAAATAGTTCAAAGTGTTCGGCTGAAGCTATCCGAATCCAAATATTTAATTACTCGCTCATTACTAACTTTAATATTAAAAAGGCTGTGGTGTTAAAGAGCTTGGAGAAAATTAGATACAGTCCAACAAAATTTCAAACTGAACTCACCATAGAAATGGATGGTAACCCAGTGGTAAGCAACACCCTATTTAATAACACAGTGCACTGATAGACTTTTTGTGTTTTTTTAAACTCCAAAAATTGTCAAAAAAGTATCCCTCTCAGTCATTCATGATTCCGCATTCTATTCTGTGCAGAACACTGACTTTAACTAACGGTGTTGCCATCAGAGAAAGTATTATCCAGTTGTGACTGACATGAGTTGCTATATACCGTATTTCATAATACCATCTGTTTCTTCCCCATTAATACGCTTGCCATAGGCAATTAAGAACAATTGTGACCTTCGTATGGTAGTACTACTGCTTGAATGGCTGAAACTAGTGGTAGGGCTTCTCTTATGGTACCTTTACACGCCGCGACGGCAGGCTGGATACATCCCGCTACAGGCTACAAATGTAGCTTGTAGCGCCAATGTAGCCCGTCGTAGCGGCGTCTGAAGACGTGACGCTACAGCCGGCAACAGATACATCTGTTTCCTAGGTCAGCTCGAAAACTGATGGCTACATCGCCGATGGTAGCGAGCTGTATCGGCGTGTAAAGAGGCAACGGAAGGGAACTCGGGACAGCCTGCGATGTAGCTGCAATGTAGCAAAGGCGTGACCCTGGCTCCATGTTACCGCGCCCCATGTGCGATCATTGGTGGAAGCTGCTGCATGACGATTGGTAGTCGCTGCATAGGGAGGCATATTTAAGGAGCTGACGAGTCACACTACACAATCGCTCGAGCGTGCTGTATTACTCAGCCTCCTGCGATGCCTGCCCAATCAGGATGTTATTGCTTCGTCCTATCAGCGTACGGACGGCTCGTAATCCACAATTGTGGCACGCCTATGTGCTGTCCCTGCTGCACCAGGTCCGCCCATAGTAGCTGGTTATAGCGGTGTGTAAATGAGCTACAGCTGGCTACTTGAGACACCCGGCGATGTAGCTAGCTATAGATGTAGCGTGGCGTAGCGCACCTTGTGGCGGCGTGTAAAGAGGGTGCGTTGACCGTTTGTAACCGTTTGAGCGTGCTCGTGCACGTGAAGTAGCGGGATGTATCCAGCCTGCCGTCGCGGCGTGTAAAGGTACCATTACTGTTAACAACCTCCTCTTTATTAGCCGAAGTATGTTTTTTTTTTTTTAACTGTCCATTGTCATTGCTACTTTTTATTTTACTATAATTTTTTTACATTACTATTGTAAGAGGATGAACATAAAGTCCACATTCCTCCGTGAAGAAACCAGTGTTGTTGTGATGTGTAATGTGAATGTGGCCTGCGTTAATATTGTTGAAGTGAGTATTGCTTTAGTGTAAGGAAAGATAGAGTTAATATTTGGGACTAGCCCACAGTGGGAGGGGCAAGACTCAAGGGGCAGTGATGGTTTCCTGTCAGGTGGTCAGATAGGGCCCATCAAGCAGTAGTGACAAGCCTATGGTCTGGCTACAGAGAGGAGCCATATGACATGGATGTCTCTCACCTGAAAGGAGACCGAATACAAGATAGCATGATCCAGAGTGCATAGAGAGAGAGTTTACCAAAGGGTAGAGTAAGTGACTGAGATGGGTCCTAAAACATGATGCCTACCAGTATTACCACAAGTTTACAACTCAAAGAGGTGATGTGCCAGGATGGACCAGAAAACATGAGGTGAAGTGAGTGCTCAAAGCAGAAGTTCCTTGGGTGTCAGCAAGCTAGAAGCTACTTGGCCTTATTGGCAAAGCAGTTCCTTTGAGAGGAAAATAGGATGCGGAACCATGGGTTGAAGATATGACTTTCACTAACTGAACTGTTGTGCTAAACGAGACTGGTGGAATCAGGACTAAATTAAGTTGTGGCGACAAAGAGGCTGTGTATAGAAATGATGTGTATGGAAGAGGACCTGTATGAAAAATGATGTGCCACCTATCTACTGTACATAGCTGTTGTCAAGGGGCTGTTCAGTAAAACACTGTTAAAAACAAGTGGGGTCCCTCACTGACTTGAAAAACATCTGGTCCTGGCCAGCCAAACCCTTCGGCATGATGTGGTCTGCAAAGGTGTAATGCCCCCATAATACATGTCCACATACCCAGCCAGGACTCTCATTTTCATGCAACTAGTTGAGTGTAAAAGACGAATACCTAATCCGCAACTACCACACCATGCCATGTTACACTATAATCAAGTTTTGATAATCTTTTCAACTTCAGTTATTCCACCCTAGCCAAAATGGACATAAGAAGATATGCTAGGTAGGTACAGGAAACAAAATATGGCAACTGACAGCAGTACATGTGTGTTGTGTACTGTTGTAAACTTGTACAAGTAAAACAGGTGTAAACAAATAGACATGCACAGATAGATGTCTACATTTTAATTTTTTTATATATAAAAAATTCAACCCCCTTTTTATACCTTCTATGCACAAGTCAGTTTATGTAACCATACTATATGCATATGATTATGAATGTACATCATGTTCATAACAGTTCTCCTAAATGTATATGTCATATGTGACAAATGATGCATTGTATTGAACTGAAAATCAGACACCTTATTCTAGAGCATTTTTCTAATTTATGTGACTTGCGGTACTTTTAAAATCAAGTTGCAGGAGGTGCATTTCTCAATATTATTTGACAGTATGTGGTAATGCAGATACAGTGGAAAGTGGCAGGTTCCCCTGTATTTCAAAGCTGAGGGTCCCACCAGGTGCTACCTTTAATTTTACTATTTTATTGCATAACAAGAATGGATTATAAAACACAGGCAGGTAAAAATCAGATCAGAGAATTTTCAGGTGAGTTTTCTGAAAGTCAGACAATTTTAATGAAAAACGGATCTTTAACGAACACTTTAAGGGGTTAAAAGATAATAGTTTTATCTGTATGCTGAAGCTAAATTCAGACCATTCCTACCACAGAAGATCAAATATGGTAATTACCGTACATATGTAATCATGGTTTTAACGAAAAAATACCAAATGACGAGAGAAAAGGTGGTTAATGTAATGATAATTTACCTGTGTGTAGTGAGTCATGCCCGATGCGGTGCCATTGGTCTAGTTGTATCTGTCTCCAGTTTATAAGGAGCCATGTTATCTTGGTTAGACGATTATGTCGCTTTTTGAGACCACTACAGAAAGAAGCCTAAAGGTAATTTGATTTTCTTATCCGATTCTTATCCAGTCTTTATTCCTAGTAGAAAATGTTTCAGTCTTACCAGTTTTGTTATTTGCAAAGTTTTACTATACCGGGCGACATTTAGTTTTTTTTTATTTAATTTTTATAATAAATATTGTAAAACACACCTACAGTAACACTTTTTTTATATCTGTAATTTAAACACTTTGCGTACATCTGAGAATTCACTGTGTGACTGTTAGGGATTCCTAAAGGCTATATACAATCAGAAAATGTTCATTTTTATTTTTACGTTTTATTTTCACAGGGTTCTCCAGTTTCAGAGAATAGTCTGCAGTCAGATTTGACAGTATGCAGTAGGTACAATGTCATGATTCACCTGTATTCCCATTAGGTGAGAACTGAGTGATATCTATGAGTCTAGTTAGCACATGATCACATGTAGGCAAATTGCATGCTTGAGGTCATGTGACAATCCACCTGCTTAGTGAATACAGGGAGAATCATGACAGTATGCACATCCCGATTCGGTCACATAGCGTGACTTCTGACATTTCTTCTGAGACCAGACAACCCTTTTAATTAGATTTTTTTAAAATTTGATTGAATTTTTAAAAATCTAAAATGGTCACATTTCTGCTCAGTGACCTCAGCACAATATCTCCCATAGAATAACTATCTCCAGGTGTTATATACTGTATGCTGCTACTGTAAAGAAATTTTTTATATCCTATTAACAATAGACATACCCCTCCTTAGTTTTCTTTGGGAAATGTTAAGTGTGGTAAACCTCTTGACATCAAACAGCACAGTGACTACTTTTCACCCTTTGCAGGGAATCTGTCAGCAGGTTTTTGCTATTTAATCTGAGAGTAGAATTATCTGAGGGCAGAGATCCTGATTACAGGGATCGGTCACTTATTAGGCTGTGTATTGTAGGTTCAATGTAGACAATCAGACTAATCTGTGTGTGTATAAATACACTATATATGGTGTATATATATATATATATATATATATATACTCCCTGACAAAAGTTGTGTCGCTTATCCATGTTATGTAAATTAAAGCTTATAACCTGACATTAAATTCATCCATTGGTTGTATAAATTACTCTTTTGAAAGTTGAAACCCTCCGAAATGTGGTTTAGTTTAAGAAAATAAATTGGCATCAATGCTGAAATATTGATCATTTAATGAACACAGAATGGTCAGATTTTGGCAAGACAAAAGTTTTGTCGCCCACAGAATGTAATATGATTTTCAAGCAAAAAATTAACTTAAAATACAAATATAAGTTGCATAACATTGGTGAATGAAGTTGTGGTGCTATTAGAGTCATATTTAATATTTTGTGTGACTTCCATGAGCTTGAAGACTTCATCCATGCTGTTCAACAATGATTCATACAATTTATTAATGAAGTCATCAGGAATAGCAAAGAATGCAGTCTTACATGCCTCCCAGAGTTCATCTAGATTCTTTGGTTTTGTCTTCCAAACTTCCTCTTTCATCCTACCCCAAACATGCTCAATGATGTTCATGTCTGGTGACTGGGCTGGCCAGTCCTTGAGCTTTTTTTCCTGGAGGAACTTTGTTGTAGAGATGGATGTATGAGATGGAGCACCATCCTGCTGCAGAATTTGACCCGTTTTATGATTTGGAATATAAGAGGTAGTTAATACTTTTTGATATTTTAGACTATTGATATTGCCTTCCACCTTGCAAATGTTTCGCACACCCCCATACTGAATGTAACCCCAGACCATGATCTTTCCACCACCAAATTTAACTGTATTCTGGGTGTATTTTGGATCCATACGGGCTCCAGTAGGTCTCCTGCAGTATTTGCGGCGTCTGTGGTGTAATTCAACTGAAGATTCATCTGAGAAATCCAGCTTCTGCCACTTTTCCAGCATCCATCTGTTTAGCAAGCTGTGGGACTTTGCAAATGCCACACTTTTTTTTATGTGCCTTTTGTTTAGTGCTGGCTTCTGGGCACTGATTCGACCATGGAGGCCATTTTGAGACAGATTCCTACAAATTGTTCTAGTTGACACAGGGACTTGAGGTGACCAGGCCTGTTGGAGCTCTGCTACAGTGGAAGAGGGGCTTGCTTTGGATTTTCTAACCAACAAACGTTCCTCCTGAGCAGTTGTCTTGCGGGGTCTGCTGGACCTGGGCTTGTCAAACACATCTCCAATCTCTTTTTTAAATTCTTTGTACTTTACGCTGAGACACATTAAAGGTGCCAGCCACCTCTGCAGTGGATCTGGTCTTCAGTCTCTTGATAATCAAGGCTTTGGTCACAGGGTGGATTTTTGGCATGTTGTGAGAGCTCAAGTTGCAGTTCAAGTTAAGGTCTGGGGTGCTGGTTTTCTTTTTAGACACACCCACTAATTAACCGATCAGTTACTGAGCACAGGTAAACTAGGATTGGGTGCATTATATGACCAGGTGACAAAACTTTTGCCTTGCTAAAATCTGACCATTCTGTGTTTATTAAATTATCAATATTTCAGCATTGATGCCAATATGTTTTCTTAACCTAAACCAAATGTCGGAGGGTTTCAGCTTTCAAAAGAGTAATTTATACAACCAATGGATGAATTTAACGTCAGGTTATAATCATTTATTTCCATGAGTCCTGAAGACTCACTTGTTCCGTCAAGCCTACAACCTGCCATGAGACCCAGGCGAACGCCCCATACCTGACATTCCCCCATCCTACTGTATCCTAACCCACCCCTCATAGACTGTGAGCCCTCGTGGACAGGGTCCCTGCCCCTCCTGTACCTGTACGTCCTGATCGCCTAGATTTAGTGTACTTGTTCTTGTCTCCCTCATCCTCATGTAAAGCGCCATGGAACCTAATGGCGCTATATAAATAAATAATAATAATAATAATAATAATAATATTAATAAGCGACACAACTTCTGTCAGGGAGTGTGTGTATATATATATATATATATATATAATATATATATATTTATATATGGAGAAAGCAAGAATCCAGTGATTCTTCAGCCGGTGCATTAAAATTTAACTTTTATTTCATCTTATTAAACATTCAGATATCTTTATAGACATGTATTACCACTGTAGTCCCCCGGACTATGTGTTTCAGCATGCGATGTGCCTTTTTCTTTTATTCCCACTGCTCCACTGAGTATCATTTTTCTGTTTTGCTTTGTTTTTTATATCCACCATGCTGTTCTAAAGATATGGACCTATTTTATTTAGTGGTACTTTACTCATAGTATGCTCTTAGGGCATTTATTTAGGACACTTTGCATTATTAACTTATGAGTAAGCCAACTTGTTAAAAACCATAAATATTTGCACTGAATAAAAAGGGCTATATTTCTAGAACTCTATGGAGACTTTAAAATAGTTTAAAACAGGAATACTCTGGGGAGTAACAAGAATAAAACAGTAACAAAAACTGTCCACTGGTGACTTGGTGACAGGTCCGAATTAAGAATCGCATTTTGACAATGTAGTTATAGAAGCAGAGAGCATGGGTGCAAGACAAATCCCATCTTTCAGGATGGGAACATCTTTTAGTAACATCAATGTCCACATCAGAAAAATTATTGAAGTTATGATAAAATCTGCCAAGAGGCCCCAAAACAGAAGGGAAGCCAGCAAGAATTCAATATGTAGTTCTGCTTTGCAATCCTATTGACTTAATAATAACAACATTTACTTTTTTAGGTGCTACTGGAAATGAAAATTTTAGCAATAATTGTTTACCTCTTTGCAGTATCCCATGCTATTCCGGTAAGTGAATACAAACATAGCTAGATAGACAGAGACATGCTAGCGTACACTGAAATGTGGCTGAATGGGGCCGTGTGTCCATATAACTTAAACTCAGCTTTTTTTCTGTAGCTTTTTGTCTAGAAATGCTGCATGTATTCCCTTTGACACTGGAAATACAAGTATATCCTATTTTGCAGTGCCTTCCTGACCAAGAATGTACCAGAGTTGAGGTGGCTAGTCATGGGTGAGGGTGAGCCTTGTCTGCTGCGTAACCCTGCATAGTTACCGTAATCTGCGTCCCAACCAGCTCCACAGTGTAAAAGATGATTTTTCTGGATATGTGGTGCATGGTATTCACATGTGGGCCAGAAGTCTCCATCTGTCTCCATCTCCTTGGCCAATTGTAGGCTGCCGGCTGGAGCTGGCGTCCATTCCTCAGCTTTAGTTGGCATCACACATAATTCAGCAGCTATCAAACACTTCTCTTCAACTATAATTTTACGCAACATTCCTGTTTCATCATCTATCTCCACAATATAAGAGGCATATCATCTTCCAGAAACTATGTTCATGGTACAGTGTACACTACATTCATATTGTTCCTGCTTACCACCTGGACTATCCCTGCTTGCTGCCTGAGAAATTCACAGTCTCTCTGCAGCTTCAGGCCCCATGACTCTTCTACCCAGCAACTCCTTGTCTCACTTACCCTGTAGGGAAGGGGGCTTTCAGGTGCCCCTATAACTCCAGCCCCGAACCTTAAGATCCAGACATCCAGAAGTTTTCACACCTGAGGTTTTCATGGTTCTGCCCACCATAAACGGAGTCTGGAAATTATTATAAGAAAATGTGTATTCCAAGAGTCAAATAGCACTCCTTCATGTAGCTAAACAGTGCTGGATAGCCACACGTAGGGTATTGCCATGATCAGCTGAAATTTTGTGACAAATTTTTGTACCATTTTTATTCTTTTTCCTGTGTAAAAATGTAATATCTAGGGCTAAAATAAAATTTTGATGTACAAATATAATTACTTTTTTCTCGCCACTCAATGGTAAAAATTTGGTGACACACTTGTGGTGTCAATATGATCACTGCACCCCTAGATCAGTTAAAATATATATTTTTTTTAATTTAGAGGACATTACACTGCAAGATAATTAAGAAGGAGTGCTGTTAAAGATGCTTGTTCCATGATTATTTTGCAGTGCAAACGCCCTTACATTTTATATAGCGCAAACATGTATGTAGACAGGCCGCTGATCATCAGGTTAATGAGAAATGATCTTTTATACAACATAGAAGATTATCATTCTTGGTGGTGCATCGGCTTTGGTAAACAGGACTTACACTGCCGAAAACTGCGGCGGCCTAGGTGGACTGAATGATCTAGTATATCAGTATGCATCAGTTGATCTGGTCTGACTGTGTAAAGAGGCAATCAAATGACCGGCATTTTCCAATCGGCAGTTGTATCATGCTGCCGTTTGCTCCATCCAAATGGACCCTTAGCTTTAGACATGAATTAAACATAAGAAATGTGATCACTTTGTTTTTGCAGTTGGTGGCACAGCGTCTTCTTTCAGCAAGCAACAGTAATGAGGTTTGTCTGATTCATACTTGTGTTTTTCTTTGTGTTTTAGTTATTTTATTATGTTTTTTAATTACCGTAATCAAATCATGACTCATATTCTGAATTATTTTTAGGTGCTACTTGGGCTGGTTAATCCTAACATTCCTCAGGTATTGTAAAGTGCTTACCTTATCGAAGAGATTATTGCTCTGATATTTTATACATAAAAATGAATATATGTTACTACTAGACACTCCAGTCAGTGTTTTTTATATGTAATCTATTGCTTTATATATTTTGTTCACATATAATTTATTTATACAGAAATCTGAGATTTGTGAATACATTACAGCACTTATATTATACTAAGCTACAATTTGTTTTATGTGCCTTGCAGTACATTTATTTAGTTGTTTAGACATAGTGGCATCACTAGAGTCAAATGGGCCTCAGTGCGAAATTCAGACCCGTCCCATGTTGGCTCCGTGTAATGTTCTACATCTTATAAAGACTTAGGAATTGTCCCCTCTCCCCCTTCATTATGTAGTTATGTCCCCCATTCTGATATATATATTTCTCATTCTGCTATATATGTCCCCATCCTGGAGGCCAGCAGCTGATATCAGAGTGTGCGCCATGGTACATGACATCCCAGTCATGTGCCGCCTCCAGTCATGGTACCGCCATCAGCTATCTATCTCTGTTTGGCCATCTGCGTGTATCGCAGGTCAGGGACCAAACGGGTCTTTGTGCCATGATGCATTTCACCTGGATGTGTGTCTGCAGACACACATCCAGCTGATGCAGGCGCTGGGGTACGTGAACGCCTGTACCCCCGGGTCTTGTGGCCGCAACCCCTTCGACTGTAATCATTACACCCCTGTTTACTCTTTCCAAGGTTCGTAAAGCATTGCTACATGGGAAAAAACATATAATGCATAGAAGTATTACTGTATGAGTATAATCTTTATCAGTGGCATAACTTGAAACTCATGGGTCACAATGCAAAAGCTTCAAATAGGCCCCCAATTATTGCAGGTCTTCTAGCATAGGCCAAAGGGACATTTTAAGCCCCCTAGGTTCAAGGACCGGGGTGTAATTGCAATTCCTGCAACAATTGTAGTTACGTGATTGGTCTTTAGACCTTGTGATAGCAAAAAGGTTGTCAATAAAATGTACCTTAATTCCACAGGGCGCTGCCGTGAATCTCTTGGTACCTGGAATGTTTCAGCCACAACTCCAACAGAAAATTGCAAGTCTGCCACAGATCCCATTGAACGCACGTAGCGGACTGACCTCTCGATTTCCAAACCAGGTAGCTTTCTTAGGTTAAGCATATGATTGACATCTGCCCCATTTAGAGTGGACTCTTCAGGGCGCAGTTATCGAAATTGTTGGGGGTTATTCCCTATCCTTTGGGGATAACTTCAAATGTCAGTGCAAATCATTTGAGTCTCTAGAAAAGAAAAGATGTATGTTCTTTTTAAAAAAAATATTGTACCACATTAAGGCCATATTGTAAAAACATGCTGTTTTTATTCACTGCAGCAAGGTGAACTTACATTAAAGTGCATCAGTCAGTAGGATCAATATTTCCAAACTGTCAATATAAGCATGCAGGTCATAGAAAGTTTTATAAAATGATACCTTGAAATCTGTAATCTGTGTGGTTTCTGGAGAAATCCACATTTTTCTATTATGTAAATGAGCTGAAAAGATCTCTGCTCCAGAGTAGAATCTTGCCTAAAGATCTTTCCTGCTCATTTACATATTTGAGAAATATGGATTTTTCTGGAGCCACTACTCATCAGATTACAGATTTCAAGGTATCAATTGATTCAACTTTCTCTGACCTGCATGCCCATATAGATAACTTAGTATGGTTGAGCCTACTGACCGATGCCCTTTAAAGTCTATAAAAAACAAAGACTAGATAAGCATACAAAGCTTATGAACAGCACCCTCCCTCAGTACAATCTGGCTGTCATTAACTCGCCCACCTATCCTCAGATATATGAGTGAACTAGAAAAATAGCGGCATTGTGACAGTGAAAATGGTAAAACATGCTTATCTTGTATTTACAGATGATGTCATATGTGATTCCATATGGAATTCCCCAAAAGCAAGGACAGGTAATAAGCAGAAAAAAAACAAATAAAAACCTTATTTTGTCTGTTTAGGAAGGTTTATTTACTAGAATGGCAACAATGTCAGTATAAGAAGCAACACATTTTTATATAAATTGTCCATTGACCTTGGTAGAAATTAGATGAATAAAATCAAAACAAATGTTTTAAGATATAAAGGTTAGTAATTTTATTTTGCAATCGAAGGGTCTTGTGGCTGAAGCTAGGGATATTCTGGCTGGCAAAGTGGAACTTTAGCTGACACTAATGGATGTTATAAATTACAAATGGGCATTCTCACCCAAAATAGTGCTGTTTCTGGTATCTAGCACTCTGGCTAATGGTGGGTTTACACACACCAATCATTGTATCCAATCTCTGAACCAATCTCTGGTTGCAGTGAAATCATGGATATATTGCTCCATGTTGTACACAGCCACAAAATGGAACTATGTGTCCATGATTTCACTGCAACCAGAGATCTGTTCAGATATTGGATACAATGATTGGTGTGTGTAAACCCACCATAACTCTTTATGTCATTGACATAGGTTATGGAGGTCTGCTGCTAACAATAAGTATATATTGAGGCAGACATTGGTTATTTTTTGTCTGTCCATTAAAGAACATTAACCCCTTAAACCCCACTTTTTGGTTTCCATTTTTCCTCCTCTTTTTCCAAGAGCCATAACATTTTTATTTTTTCAACAATATAGACATATGAGAGCTTGATTTTTGTGGGATGAGTTGTACTTTTAAATTGTATAATTAATTTGACCATATAGTGTACTGGGAATTATGAATTAAAATCCAAATGCAGTGATATTACAAAATAAGTGCAATTACATGATTGTTTAGGCTTTCTATTCATCATGTTCAATATATGGTAAAACTGACATGTCAGTATGATGCCTCGGGTTGCTATGAGTTTGTAGATACTTTTTTTAACCTTTACTTTATTTTACACTTTCCCTTTAGGGCGCCACAGCACTACGCTGCCTGATTGCTTCACCTGTTCATAGCTGTGCTACTGCACAGCTGTGAACAGGAGAAATTATCACTTTCTGTAGATGCCAGCGATTGCCAGGCATTCACAGGAAGTGAGTCATGACAGCTAAATTTCCAAACCAGGTAGCTTTTTTAGGTTAAGCATATGATTGACATCTGCCCCATTTAGAGTGGAATCTTCAGGGCACAGTTATTGAAATTGTTGGGGGTTATTCCCTATCCTTTGGGGATAACTTCAAATGTCAGTGCAAATCATTTGAGTCTCTAGAAGAGAAAAAATGTATGTTCTTTTTAAAAAAATATTGTACCACATTAAGTCCATATTGTAAAAACATGCTGTTTTTATACACTGCAGCATGGTGAACTTACATTAAAGGGCATCAGTCAGTAGGATCAATATTTCTAAACTGTCAATATAAGCATGCAGATCATAGAAAGTTTTATAAAATGATACCTTGAAATCTGTAATCTGAGTGGTTTCTGGAGAAATCCACATTTTTCTATTATGTAAATGACCTGAAAAGATCTCTGTTCCAGAGTAGAATCTTGCCTAAAGATCTTTCCTGCTCATTTACATATTTGAAAAATATGGATTTTTCCAGAGCCACTACTCATCAGATTACAGATTTCAAGGTATCAATTGATTCAAGTTACACTGCCTGATTGCTTCACCTGTACATAGCTGTGCTGCTGCACAGCTGTGAATAGGAGAAATTATCACTTTCTGTGGATGCCAGTGATTGCCAGGCATCCACAGGAAGTGAGTCAGGACAGCATCCGGGGTCCTCACGGGACCCCAGACTGTCATGGCAACACATTGAGGCCTCATGATCGCATCATGGGACCTCCAATGCTGACGGGGAATAGCGTGATCCCCGCCACTGTGCTTTGGATCATGCTGTCAGTGCCTTCATACCTCCTGAACATGTGCAGACCCAATAAAGACACCAAAACTGACATACCACAACTGGCAAGCACGTATACATGCATACAGTGGCAGATAACATAGAATATAGCACCAAAGACTTCTTTTTAAAGATTAAGGATGGTAATAGGAAGGGAAGGAACCTATATAGACCACACTATTCATTGTTTAGATACAGTCATAGGCTTAAAATACAGCGCTAGAAAGTAGTGCACCATACAGGTTCATGGACATAACAACATAGTAGTTCCATTTGCTAAAGATGCATAGTAGGTCCAATCTTCAGAAAAAGATATCCCAGTCTTTTGGTGCTTTTCAAATAGAACATGATTTTAGTCCATAGATATGGGGAGGCGTAAGACCAGCATATAAATCTATGTGTCCTATAACAATAAAAGATTACAAAAATACATCTTTTTAGGACGTGACCCAAATATAAAAGCATAGGAACATAAGAAAAAAGAAAAGAAGAAAGAATATGAAAAGTAAAAGAAATGCATAACAAACAGCATTAACTAAATTCCAAAAAGGGCGCATATGTCAGTGCCTCATTAAGGCTGTATGGTACCAGGGTATTAGGGGAACACCTTCCATTTAGTTTTGCACTGTGCAAGTAATTTCTTCAGATTGCCACCCCTAATCCCACCCCTGATCATGTCAACACCCCTAACCATCAAATTCAATGCATCATAATTATAAACTTCTTTAAAATGGCGCGGATAGTTTTAAGGAGTGTAATATCATCCACTGTCATGGCCACACCAATGTCTCTCACGTGCTCCCTTATTCTCGTATGCAACCCCACGTAAATTAAGAGACATCCACATGTTGCAAAATATACAACATGGGTGGAGCTGCTTGAGATACGGGGTCTGATATCATTAGAATGAATACCATTGGACAAATGGAATGAATTACAGCGAAGGACATTGGTGTAGACAAGAGAATAGCCACAAGTGAAACAGCCAAGAGTGGGACCCCTGGTACCAAAATGATTAGGAATGTGTGGCACTTAATGGCTATGACCAAGAAGTCCTTAATGTTCCTCGCATGTCTACGTGTCATTAAAGGAGCCTCAGAAAGTATGTTAACAAAAATTGGGTCCGTTTTAAAAACTGACGAATGTTTGGACAGTATTGCCCGCATTATTTCCCATTCATGATTGTATGTACTGTACTAATAAAACATACCGTATAAACTCTAGTATAAGCCGCCCCGAGTATAAGCCGAGGCCCCTAATTTTACCCCAAAAACTGGGGAAATCTATTGACTCGAGTATAAGCCTAGGGTGGGAAATGCAACAGACCCCCATCCTGGTGTATAACTCCTTATCACTGGTATATAGCACCCCCATCACTGGTATATAGCAATCATCACTGTATACAGCCCCTCATCACTGGTATATAGCGCCCCTATCATGGTAAATGGCCCCTCATCCTGGTATATACCCCCTCACTGTACATATAAACCCACCACTGGTATATAGACCCCCAGCCTGGTATATAGCCCCATCACTGTACATAGCCCCCTTCACTGGTATAGGGCCCCCCATCCTGGTAATACTGGTATATAGCCCCCATCACTGGTATATAAGCCCACATCACTGGTATATGGCCCTCATCCTGGTAATACTGATATATAGACCCCATCACTGGTATATAATACCCCCATCATGGTAAATGGCCCCTTATCCTGGTATATACTCCCCTCACTGTACATATTCCCCCATCACTGGTATATAGACTCCCAGCGTGGTATATAGCACCCATCACTGTACATAGCCCCCCCATCACTGGTATATAGCCCCCCATCACTGGTATATAGCCTCCAATCACTGGAATAGTGCCCCCATCACTGGTATATGGCTGCCATCCTGGTAATACTGGTATACTGTACATAGCCCCACATCACTGGCATATAGCCCCCAATCACTAAAATAGCACCACCATTACTGGTATATGGCCGCTCATCCTGGTAATACTGGTATATAGCCTCCATCACTGGTATATAAGCCCCCACCACTGGTATATAAGTCCCCACAACTGGTATATCCCCCCGATCACTGGTATATACCCCCATCACTGGTATATACCCCCATCACTGGTATACTCGCCCCCCCCACCATCACAGTATATGCCCCCGTGCTGCCGCACACCATAAAATAATAAACCATTGATCATTCTCACCCTCCGTTGCTATGTCACCTCTGTGTCCTCCGGTTTTCCTGCTTTTGCCGGTGTAATGTGACCAGCGCAGCAACGATGACATCATCGCTGCTGCACCGGTCACATGATGCCGGAACAACCAGGAAGACCGGAGGACGCAGCGGTAACATAGCAACGGAGGGTGAGAATGATCAATGGTTTATTATTTTATGGTGTGCGGCAGCATGGGGGCATATATTGATGATGGGGGGGGTGAGTATATATAGTGCAGTGTAATATGAACCGCTCCCCCTGCCACTGATGGACAGGGGGATGCAGTGCATATTGCATTGCACTAATGAGCAGGCCCACGTGACCTCTCTGCTCCTACTGCAGCCTCCCCCCACTTCCTCCAGCGCCCGTTCACTGCCCCCCCCACTGAGCCTGTACACTGACTGGAAAACTCTGCTTATACTCGAATATATATGGTACTTTCTGGTCAATGGTCTTATTGTTAGGGATGTATCCTAGTAACCTATTTCTAGGAGTATCCCTGGTCCCCAAGTACCCAGTCTTTATACTCTTGTTATTATAGCCCCTTTCTTGGAAGAGTGGCTTCAGATTCTCAGATTGCTCAAATTTAGCATTAGATGGGCATATTTGCCTCATTCTCAGAAATTGTTCAGTCAGGATGGCTCGAATAGTGGTGAGCTGGTGATGCATGCAATAGTGCATAAACAGATGTATCCTTACGACCTACATCAGTCTGCACAATCTCAATGTCAAAGAAGTAAATTTTTACTTGAGCTCATTTTATATGTTAATTAACATTGAAAAGATTGCAGTTGGGTTGCCAGTAAAGGCCTCGAGCTGCTCCACCGTTGCCTGCCAGATAATTAAGATGTCATCTATATAACAAAGCCAGCACTGCACATGGGCACAGCCTCACACGCCATCATTGCCAAAGATGGTGCGTTCCCAGAAACCGATGAACAAGTTGACATATTATGGCATGCAGGCTGTGCCTACTGCAGTTCCGCATCTCTGAAGGTAAAAAACGTCCTTAAACACAAAAAACTTGTGTCATGGCAAAGTGGAGCAGCTCAAGAGCTCAAGCACTAAACCATCTATCACGCAAACCCCAACAGTCAGCCTCCAAGAAGAAGTGAACAGCCCAATGATCGTCTGTGCTTCATACCTATATAACACTGGGGAACAATTTGAAAAAAAATTTCTGTTGAGTTAGGTTTTTGAGCTGATTTATACTAAAATTGGCATGCTGATTCCAAAAATGTAGTCAGTTTTTTCTAGCACGTCAAGTTTTTCCTCCACAACTTACCTGCCAGAGATGCACAATTGCACTGATATCTGTAATAAGACTTGTTATCTGATTACAATTCGATATATATCCTTTGTAAAACACATGATAGTGTTAAAAAACATATTTGTCATGCCTATTTCTTATATATTTCATTTTTTGTTCATATTTGTACTATTTAAAAAAAACAACACTTTTTAGGTACAGTAGTTTACATATTTTTGAGAAGACAAAAATCCTATAGCTCAAAAACTTGACGTGATAGAGAAAAACTGAGATCATTTCTGGATTCAGCATCCAATTCTAAAAAATTGTGTTCCCCAGTGTAATATATGTGTGTATATATAATATGTGACTCCAACTGTTATCCACAAAATGCCATCAACCCCGTTCACGACATCCTTTCTGTCCTTAATGTATGATGGGAGTAATTCAACCAATTGCTTCATATAGTGATCTATAGATTTGCATATTGGATCACATAAACCATCATTGCTGGACACAATCGGATGCCCTGGTGCGTTAAGCTAAAAAAGAAAATAAGAAAGCGCACATAGGGTAGTAACGTCAGGTCACTAAACCTGTAACACCGTTCCAAATGGTCAGACTCACATGACCAGGTTGTATCGGTCACAACCAACCTATATCACTTGAATATCAGGGCCGTCGCAGGATCCCCACTGAATAAATGGAGCTCAGGATGAAAAGAAAAGAGCCGGGTTGGTATCACCGCGCTGACCCAAGAAGGAGAATCCAAAGTAGAGATATACACAATCTACTTTAATGAAACAAGCCTACTCATTTCGTGGCTGTCTAGCCACTTCATCAGGGCATACTTGATGGGTCAGTGCGGTGATACCAACCCGGCTCTTTTCTTCTCATCCTGAGCTCCTGGTGCGTTAAGGGTATTTTTGTGGATTTTGGGGAGCAAATAAAAAGTGGGTACCTGAGGAAATGTATACAAAAACTACTCAAAAAGGCAGCATCAGAAAAACTTACCATCCATGCCACATCCAAAAACCAATACTGCACTTGCAAGATGCAGTCAGACCCCACTATGTGAAGCAAGCACCAGGTACTTGACATATATGCTTCACATAGTGGGGTCTGACTGCATTCTGCAAGTGCAGTGTTGGTTTTTGGATGTGGCATGGATGGTAAGCTTTTCTGATGCTGCCTTTTTGAGTAGTTTTTGTATACATTTCCTCAGGTACCCACTTTTTATTTGCTCCCCAAAATCCACAAAAATACCCTTAACGCACCAGGAGCTCAGGATGAGAAGAAAAGAGCCGGGTTGGTATCACCGCACTGACCCATCAAGTATGCCCTGATGAAGTGGCTAGACAGCCACGAAATTAGTAGTTTTTGTATATATTTTTGTTAGGACTCATGAGCATGAGGATCCGTGACGTGGATCATGAACTTAAGTGTCTTGGCCAATACATGAACCTCATCTATAAAGGTTTTTTGTTTATCACATAACTTTTGCACTTTTTTATCATTTTCGGGGTGCAGCTGGGCCCCATGGGGCGCTGTTCATCTAGTGGTGCAGAAGCATCGTACTGGGTGGCCCATTGGTCAGGTGGCAGAGCCAGTGGGTAGCTTTTAGACACTTTGCATCATTTTGTATCAGTGTGAATGGTGTCCTAAGCAGGCCCATTATCTGCATGGCAGGTCGCCACCCACACTTTGTTGTAGGTAGAGGTGATTTTTATCAGCCTGCACCTGGTGCTTGCTTCACATAGTGCGGTCTGACTGCATCCTGCAAGTGCAGTGTTGGTTGTTGGATGTGGCATGGATGGTAAGTTTACCTTAGGACAGAGGTTCCCAACTCCAGTCCTCAAGGCACACCAACAGTGCAGGTTTTCAGGATTTCCTTAGAAATTGGAATCATCCCCAGTGCAGGTGATTCAATTATCACCTGTGCAATACTAAGGAAATCCTGAAAACATGCACTGTTGGTGTGCCCTGAGGATTGGAGTTGGGAACCTCTGACTTAGGAAATGTAGTCAGGAGTCCTCCATGTTCTTTGTCACTAATCAATCCCTGATCCCTGCCTTTACTCAGAATCAGTTTTAGCTCGGTAGTGAAAGCTGACATAGGAAAGTGAGTCTAGAGTAGTTTTTTCTTATCCCTAAATTGGTGTAATGCTTTTCTTTCAAACATATGGGTCAACCAGATCACCATGTTCATTAAGAGCATTACATTGTTTTATAGTAAGGTTGTCATTTATGCCTCTTGGAGATGTGTCTAAAATCATTAACCACAGATTTTAGAAATATTTCTATTGCAGGGTATAAGGACAGGAGGGAACTTGGTTGTTCTGGGCAGCAAAGTTTTAGGAAACCAACCTTATCTTTTTCTGTATGCTGGCTATTCTTTTTACAGAGCGTATTGACAGTGTGCTCTCTTGTCAACTCATTACTTCTAAACAGAGTTGGCAAGCGAGCACACTGTCATATTGCAAATTGACCAGACTCTACTGAGCATACATCAGAATTAACAACAGATGCATGCTCATTAAAGTATGAACTAGCCAGGCCCCTTGTATGGAGTGGCCAAGCCACTGAAACAGATGTGACTGATGGCGCTTTGTTTGAGGGAGGAGTCAGAGGCTGCAGAAGTGACCACAGATATTGCCCCCTGATGATGACATGTTTTACTATCCCAGCATGCACTGGGACTCAAAGCTTGTACTGTATAATACAGTAATCTTGATCATGAGCATGTGTTCTTACAGTGGCTGTTAACCAGTGAAATGCCTCTGCCAATGTCTGAAAGTGGCATTTAACTTGTGTTGGCAGGGGCACTTTGTTCTGACCCTCATTGGCATAGCTGTGACACAATCACGGGATGCTGATGTGTTGTCATGAAAGCCAGGGGTCTGATGAAGACCCTGTGTCTGTTATGATAGTGCTCCCATGCAGGCTGTGGCTGGCATTCACAGACTATGATTTCTTCTACATAAAGCAATGCGTTGGCACTTCTGTATATAGAACAACTGATTATATTATTGCAGTTTCAAGTTCCCTAAGGGTGCTTTCTGCACCAAATCCGCATCTCTTGGCAGGAAATATGCAGAGGTAAAAATACACATTTTAAAGTGCTTTTGGTGATTATTAGTGCATTTTTTATGCATTTACATGCTGTAGATTTATTTGTGCACTATATCTGCAAGGGAAAAGTAGGCAATATGTGCACAAAACGTCAGGATTCTTATTGACCTTGCTGGCACAAGGCTTTGCTTGCAGTTTTGTGACAAATCTGCTCAAAAATGCATAAAAACGATTAAAGATACTAAAAAATAGATAAAAACGCACTGCGTGCACACAGCCTAAGCACTATTGAATACTGTAAAAAGAAAAAAAAGTAAAACAAAAAAAAAAAATTAAGACATAAAAAAAATTAAAAATATACTTATATGGTATCATTGCGTTTGTAAAAGTCCAATGTTTCAAAATGTAAAATTGTTTCATCCGATCAGTAAACAACAAAAAAGAAAGTCAAGAGACGTCAGAATTACAGTTTTTCGGTCACAGCAACAACAGAAAAATGTGATCAAAATAATATCAATAAAAACATTGGCTCAGGGCACAAAAATTAAGCCCTCGCATAAGAGATTTTTTTTCCCCAATTTCAGAATTTTTTGGACTGCTAAAAATGTTTGGTATCTAAGTAATCATACTGACATGGAGAATCATACTATCACCAGGTTAGTATTATAGTAGAATGAATACTGTAGCTAAAACACCCCAAAAACTATTGCAGAATTTCACTTTTTTTGCTATTTTGCCACACTTAGACTTTTTCTGCTTACCATTACATCATATGATAAAATGGATGGTTTCATTCAAAAACAAGTCCTCACACGGCTATATCAATGGGAAAATATAGAACTTATGGCTCTTGGAATAAAGCATGAAAGAAACGAAAGCACAAAAGTGAAAAATTGCCCCAACCTCTAGGAGTTAATGTAAGCATGAGCTGTTTTTAGATTGTCAAGGAAAATACAAACGCTCATAGATATGAGAAAATTTGCCAGAATTTGCTTTGCCAGATTCACTATAATTTGGGAGAAAATCACATTTGTGTCATTTATTTGCGGCAAATCAAATTGCTGATAAAAGCCATTTACTATGCAGTGAGGTCTCTCCAAAACCCAAAACAAAACAGAGAAGTTAAAAATATTTAAAAAAAAACCCGTTATACTCACTTTGTCCCTCACCTATCCTTGCCACCACAACTACAGCTCCCACCTGGTTATTCACTTTCTTGCTTCCGCCCCGGCTCCATCCGGCCCCATAGGTTTCTATGGGGCCAAAAAACGGTCCGGGGCTGTCTGGTTTACACCGGACAGCCCCGGAACAAAAAAATCTGTGGTGTGAAGCCAGCCTAAGACGGAAGATGAAGTAAGGGAGTAAGCAAGCCAGCAGAAGACTGGTTGGAAACATGCATGAAAAGTCATGTTCTGGCAAATTAGAATATTTGATGAAATTTGAAACTGTCTCGATTCCCCGCCCTTGAATCAATTTGCTCATATCTTATGGTACCTTTACACGCCGCTACAGAAGGTTGGAAACAACCGGGTGCCTCATGTGCACAAGCACGTTCCAACGGTTGCAAACTGTACCCGATACCGCCTTTACACGCCGCTACAAAGTGCTATACAGAAGGTTTAATCTATCTCTGGAGGCACCGCCGGGTGCCACAAGTTACCGTCTGTAGAGCACCTTCCCTCATTTACACGCCGCTACAGAAGGTAATATGGGCGAACCAGGGGCAGCAGGGACAACACATAGGCGTGCCAGAGTTGTGGATTACGGACGCTCGTACGATGATTGGACAATGCAATAGCATCATGATTGGCCAGCCAGCGCAGGAAGGCTGGCTAATACATGACGCTATAGCAAATGTGTAGTGTGACTGGTCAGCTCCTTAAATATGCCGCCCTATGCAGCGACTACCAATCATAACGCAGGAGCTTTCACCAATGATCGCTGGAGGGGGGGGTTTCCCGGAGGCTGTGTCACGCCCCAGGGAGTTAACTAGGTGACGAAAAAACCTTCCTGTACCTCATTTAGACGCCGCTACCATCGGATTGAAACCAACCTGTTTTAGAGCACTGCCCTGAAACAGGTGTCGACAGTGACGGGTGGCAACAACCTGATTTACACGCTGCTACCTCGGGTTGTTTTGACGGTGCAAGATATATTTGTCTCCGACACCCGGTTGTTTCCAACCTTCTGTAGCGGCGTGTAAAGGTACCATTAGTGCTATATATTTTGATAAAAGTTTTGATAAAATAATCAAGTTGTAATTTCATTTTATTCTTCTCATACAGATGCAAATCTTACCCATATATCCAGCACAGCAGCAACCTGCGCAAGCTTCACCTAAACAGTTAGGCAATGAGCCTGCTATGGAACAGGTAAAAAGGCACTATTACTGACCCAGTGGCTAAAGGCCAGTTACACACACAGATAATTGTGCAGAGATTGTTCGCAGATCTCTGGTTGCAGTGAAATCATGGACACATTGTTCCATTTGTACACGGCCACAAAATGGAACAAGGTGTCCATGATTTCACTGCAACTAGAGATCTGCGAACAATCTCTGCACAATTATCTGTGTATGTACCTGGGCCTTTATATTCACTTTCTGGCAACCTCATCTATTTTCACCAACAGGTCTCAGTCCTTGTGACCTTGTGATCTGCCAGCAGCTTTAATATTTCATGGAGCATGCCTAAGGTCACATATCAATACATCTCTATGAGAGCTCTCAAAGACTTGTATTGAGCGTTTGTGATGTAATATCTGACTTTTGGTTAATCAGGTTAGGGGCACAAGATAGCGCAGCAGGAATAGAGCGATGCCGAAAAAAGGTGAATATGCCAGAGAGTGAATATAAGGCTAGGGTCACACTTTAAACTTGAATTGCGTTCACTGCATTCAGATCCGGATGCGGTGAACGCAATTGGCTTCAGACAAGCCGCAATCCGGTAACCGGACTGCTGAAGCCGCAATCCGGTAACTGGAGTGCTCCAGATGTGTAATCCGGAGCAATCCGGTTACCGGATAGTTTGCTCATCCCTGTTGCTGCAGGGATGAGCAAACTGTAAAATCTGTGAAGAAAGCTTTATTAATGATAATAATTATGCCCTTCATGTCTCTATGGGGTGCTCCCCCCCTAGAGACATGCTACCTACTTAGGTTGGCATGTAATAGGTTATTATCTTATGTACAGTAAAGCCTGTACATTGTTATGAATGAAGCCGCCGGCTCTCCTGTGAGCAGCGCTCATACTATACCTAATGTACATATAGTATGTGCGCTGTCCAGGGTCCTGTAGGCTTATACAGTAGATCTATGGTGCTGCATGGTTAAGCGTTGCGCAGTTAAGCACTTTGCTTATCCCGGCGGCAGCCAGGATAAGCAAAGTATATACGGTTACCACATTGCTCAGGATTACACATCCTGAGCAATCCGGTTACCGCATTGCAGGGCTTAGAACCGCTCCAAAAACTGCAGCCTGAATGATTTTTCACGCAGGCTGCAGAGCCGGAGACAGTAACAGTAAGTTTTCATAATAGGCTCCTATGAGGAGCGTTTCCTGCTCCGGTTTTGAGCTTTTTAAAAGCTCAAAACCGGTTTAGGTTTTTAAAAAAAACGGAAGTGTGACCCTAGCCTAAGACTAGATACAGGGGACACATTTAAAACACCACTCCAGCAGTAAAATAAAAAACGCTGGAGTGGTGCTTTGAATAAAAATTGTATCCCCAATGTAAAAGTGTGTCAGTAGATTATATATATATATATATATATATATATATATAAATAATTATATATCATGCACACTCCTATTGAAATAAAGGGTACACTGAGATACCGCATCCTAGATCTCAATGTGTGAAATATTCTAGTTGCAAATCTTTATTCATTACATAGTGGAATGTGTTGAGAACAGTGAAACCTAAAAATGATCAATGTAAATCAAAATTAATATCCCATGGAGGTCTGGGTTTTGAATAATACTCAAACTTAAAGTGTACAATCAAATTGCAGGCTGATCCAACTTCAGTGGAAATGCTTCAAAACAGGGAAATGAGGGTCAGTACTGTGTGTGTGAAGATGTGCCTGTATGACCTCCCTATAATGCCTGGGCATGCTCCTGATAAGCTGGTGGATGTTCTCCTGAGGGATCTCCTTCCAGCTCTAGAGTAAAGCATCAGTCAACTCCTGGACAGTCTGTGGTACAATGTGGCATTGGTGGATGTAATGAAACATGATGCCTCAGATGTACTTGATTGGATTCAGGTCTAGAGATTGGGTAGGCCAGTCCATAGAAACAATATCTTTACCTGCTGACACACCTCAGCCACATAAAGCCTAGTATTGTCGTGCATCAGAAGGAACTCAGGGCCCACTGCACCTGCATATGGTCTCACAGTTGGTCTGATGATTTATTCCTGGTACCTAATGGCAGTCAGAAATGTGACCCACCCCAGGGCCGTGGGGTACCCAGTTCCGGGCATTGATTTACTTGGGGATGTCACATGCAGCCTGTGCCCGGACCCGTGGCCCTGGCGGTCGCTGATAAGGGGGGAAAATAAAATAAAAAGTGTCTCGTGATGCCACCTACGGTATCCGGTACTGATACCGGCGCTGCTGCAGACCTACAGGCATGATGATGAGACAGTTAGTTGATAACGCTCCCCGTAGGTTGAGCGGGGTCCCCAGGGCAGTGTTAGATGAATAGGGATTTACACAGGAGGCGGCTTGTCAGGTGGAGATGCAGGCTGACAGTCTGTGGGAACAAGAGTATGGTTCCTCCGGCGCAGGCTAATGAAAACACTACTGGGTAGTTACCAAGGAATTAGGACGTCTCACTGGGGCCCTCTTGTCACGCTCTTAGATGGCGCTGACATTGCTGGATGCTGCTGTGTATGTTTGTCTTTAAGAGCTGCATGGCTGATAGTTGTGAAGGTCCTTGCCTCCTGTGTGGTGCTCCAGAACTGCATTCTGTGGGGTTAATGTCTGACTCACCTGAACTCCCCTCCCCGTAGCCTTTTAGTAGCCTCTCCTTCCACCAGGTGGTGCTGCTGATAGAGTTTCACTCTATGCCTTGAAGTCATGCTGAGCTGACCTGTGTGTTTGTGTTGCTGAAGTTCTTTCCTTTGGAGTTGCTGTATCCCAGTTCTATGGAGGGAGGTGAGGGGGGAATAGCACAGGGCTGGTGGAGGAGTTTTAGGGAGAGGCTGTAGGCACGAACCTTCTCACCTTCAGAGATACCTTCTAAGGATACCTGACTAAGGTCAGACTAGTTTTCCCTGGTCACCCTGCCATTCCCTCATCAGCATTCTCACTTCACCATGACACCTCTGTGATGTGCCTACTTAGTCCTTTCGTCTGTCCTCACTGCGCTCTCACTGTTCCTTCCTTGATCTCCCTTGCACAGAGCCCTCCATCGGTCCCCACAGATCCTTATGGACGTCTCCTGTCTTTTGGGCCTCCGAACCTTATACGGAGCCTTAGGGGAATTATGTCAGGTTTTGGCCACAGCCTCTGAAGAAGTCTGTGCCGTCTGCTTCTGCGGCTGCACTGCCTCGTAGCCAGTCTTCCAGTTTTGGACTGGATCCTTCCGGCCGGGAGTCATACCGGCACGGATTCGGGTGCACCTCAACACCCTAGGATCCACTTCTTTATCTGGGCCACCTGTACTGAGGTGCCCTCCACTGTGCTTCTCGCAGGGTCCTCCTCCAACCGACTTCTCTCTCTGTCTAGCCAACTTTCCCGCTCTACAGCTCACCCAAGCTCTTCCCACCGGGAACAGTTCCCTAGCAATGGATTAACCTATTGGTCCCCTAACCTAAGTTGTGTGGATGTGTGTGGTGAGGGTCCCCTATTGACATCCCAGTCCCCTGGTCGCAGGAATACTATACACTCTGATCTGGGTGCAGTACCCCTCCATGGCATTCCGACCAGTGGGGCGCCACAAATGCCTCTTCACACCGTTACTAACCAACTGTCATGCTGAGGATGTTGCCCACAGTAGAACATTCTCCACAGCGTCTCCAGACTCTGTCACATCTGTCATATGTACTTAGTGTGAACCAGCTCTCATCTGTGAAGAGCACAGGGTGCCAATGTCGAATGTGCCAATCTTAGTCTTTTCTGGCAAATGCTAATCATCTTGCACGGTGTTGGGCTGTAAGCACAGCACCCATTTGTGGATGTTGCGGCCTCATACCACCCTCATGGAGTCTGTTTCTGACAGCTTGAAAAAACATATTGATATTAGTGGCCTGCTGGGTGCCATTTTGCAGGGCTCTGGCACTACTCCTTCTGTTCCTCCTTGTACAAAGGAGGAGGTAGCAGTCCTGCTGCTGGGTTATTGTCCTCCTATGGCCTATTCCACATCGCCTGGTGTAGTGGTCTGCTCTATGCTCTGAACACTTTCCTGACAGACACACCTAACCTTCATGCTACAGCTCACATTAATGTGCAAACATAGACGAGCTCTACTACCTGAGCAATTTATTTCAGTTGTAGACACGGCCTCATGCTACGTCTAGGGTTGAGAGCAATGACAAAATGCAAAAGCGAGCAAAACAAAAGCCAAATTGGATGAGAACAGAGAAATACTCTGTGGTCACTACCTGTACAACCACTTGTTATAGGGGTTGTCTTGCTAATTGACTATCATTTCTACCTATTGTCTGTTCCATTAGCACAACAGCAGGAGAAATTAATTCACAATCAGTTTGACATCATAACTGGACAGGTTGATTTCACAGAAGTGTGATTGGCTTGGAGTTACATTGTATTGTTTAAGTGCACCCTTTATTTTTTGAGCAGCATGTCTGTATATATGTAGATATTGTGTGTATATATATATATGTATATATGATAATTTTGTTCCCATATTTTCATTATTTGCATATCATTAACATGCCTATCACTCCTGTAATTTCCATACTTCCAAGACTTTTCCTTCATCATGTTGCAATTTCAATTTTGGGGAGTCTATACAGTATATGGCAAATCATGTCCAGGCAAACCATACCCTGACAAACTACCCCTTTTAAAGAGAAGTAGCCTCAGGAAAAAATGTAAATGTTGCCTACAAAGGCTGGCTTCACAGCACAGTCCGGTCCGAGGCTGTCCGGTGTAAACCAGACAGCCCCGGACCGGTTTTTGGCCCCGTAGTAGCCAATGGGGCCGGATGGAGCCGGATGGCAGCTACCTGCCATCCGGTTTCCATCTCTCCGGTGGAATCCGGGAGAAATCGGATTTTTCTCACAGTACACAAACGTTGTGTTCTCCCCAAAATTCCGTATCCCGGATTTGCCCGGATTCTCTCGGATCCGGGGCAATCCGGCGCTCCCTAACATGGGAGTCTATGGGGCCGGATTGCCCTGGTCCGGGAGGATCCAGGAACCGGATACCGACGGCTGCACGCCACTGTTGTTTCAGGATCGCAGCTAGCTCCCTGCGAGGCCCGGTCCTGATTCATTACCAGCTACAGCTGCGTCCGGCAGCACACAGGACCAGAGGGCACATTTGGCCCTCTGGTTCTGTGTTCTGATCCGGTCTGGGGCTGTCAGGTTCATGCCTGACAGCCCTGGACAGGACTCTGCTGTGGTGTGAAGCCAGCCTAAGTCATCATTTGTTAAAGAGTAGAGGGAATTGGCTACCAACACATTCAAAACTCATAATCAATGGAAATGTCCATTAATCTTTTAGACTTTCAGATGCATTGTTCCTCAAATCAATGGAGACGCGATCATACCTTCAAGTGGTCTTCAGCTACCAACAGGGAATCCAAATGATCCTTTGTTTTTGGATGAGAATTCCACACCAGCTCCAAACCACCAGAAAGATCCGGTAAATGACATTGGCATTTGGTAACACAAGGCTAATCTGAATACAGACAATCTATCATTTATCATGTAGGGAAGATAGTAGGAAATTGTACTGTCTCTACCATTTCATCTAAGCCTTGTGTTTGCTTCTTAGGTAATTCCTGATTTATTGAGAGCTCCATAATATTTTGTTTGGTAAGTTAGAGCCCTCATATGCTGGGTTAAAAGCAATTGTTAAGCATTAATATCAAGACCTAACATACAAAAAGGGAATATATCAAACTACCAATTTTATAGATGATATTGATAGATTCGCTGCATATAGACTAAAAAAATTAAAATGCTTATTTTTTAGCATTTTTCTGAAAATGATGATCCCATATGGTTAACCCCTTTTTTAAAATGAAACCTCAGTGGTAATCCTCCTTCTCTAATACACAGAAATAATGGACGGGGGAAGCTGCATAAGACCATTAGTTTTCTCCTCTATGTTAATTTCAAGGACAATATAGCAGTAAATGCACCAATTCAAAATGAATAGGAAATGATTAATGTTCCCATTGGGTCCAGTGGAAAGACACCGCAACTGCTCTTTGAAACGGCTCCCTTCAATTTGGCTTGTGAACAGTTATTTGTTATATGGATATAGATAGGAAGTTCCTGATGGGTCATCTGACGTGCATTTACATTTTATTAAATGGCGATAATTAGGATTTTTTTATAAAACTTAAAGATTTGGATAATTTCATATTGCCATCCACTCAAGAGCCATGCTGTGCAGGAGTGGATACACACAGTACAGGGCCCTTGTGCAGTCTAATGGCTCATCATGGTGCACAATTTCATCTGCTTTGGCAGCAATGGCCCCCTTACTTGCAGTTTGCACCAATAGTATGTCCACTCCTAATATTGTAGGTCTACAGAAATAAAAATTGTCATTCACAGCCACAGTTTTTTATTAGCATTCAGGGTAATTTATGTTACAATTTGAAGTTGAATCTAAAATATTTATTTTCTACAGGAAAGAAGACAGGCGGTTTCCTCTGACGCATTATGTACGATCATCAAGCAAGAATTTATTTAGCAAACTGACATTAATGTAGCCTTAATATTGGTGTTATACTGATTATAATACCTTGTTCTTCTAGATAGCTTTTCCTCATTTTTACATGTTTAATGCTATTAATTAAAAATACTGCTTGAGCAATTAGACTGCTGTGATTGTCCTTTTATTCAGACATATTTTTACTACAATTATATTTTTGTTACATAAACAGTATATATTGAAATATGCCACAATTAATACTTAGGCTGCCTTCACACTGCATAATCTTAAAATCTGTGTGTTGGATCCTTGAATTTCAAGGACCACACGGACAGGCACTATCTGTTCAATGGATGCCAACTGATGTCCACGGATCATTTTTTTAACAGATCTGTCAACAGATGCAGGCGTTTGCGTTACACTGTGTTTACCAGACAATAGATGGCAGTGTGTTGACTTCTGTTTTTCACTTCTTTCCTGTAACCTCCATTTTGTGATGATGAATATAATGGTTGTAGTGTGTACTAAGTAAAAGAGTTAATGCTCTGGCAATGTCTAAAGTGTTGAATGACTCTGCTTAAATCTGAAATCTAAAACAGATCTAAGCTGAAAAATACACATCAGCATGTAATATCAAAACTTTCATTGTCCAATTGTAACATATGTTAGCATTTTAGAGTGCTGCTGTATACGTTTATGTAGTCATGCAGCGTTTGTCAGCTAAGCACCTGTTCGCACCCGGTCTGTTTATATATATATATATATATATATATATATATATATATATAGAGCGCCCCCCAGAGTCATAGTGCCAGAGTGTCACCAGAGAGCAGTGAGGGGTATTACACTCAGGCAACACACAAACAACACCAACACCTCCCAGACAGAGGGGGGAGACCAAGCCCGGCTTCAGGGTGTGGTCCCCTATATATTCAGGTCTGGGAGGAAACTAGTTCAGTTCAGTTCCTGTGAGAACTGTGAAGAGCACAGTTGAGTGCAGTTCCTATGCAAACTGAGAACCAGACCTGGGTGAAATCGAGCTGTGCCAGGCTAATCCCAAGGTCCACTGCTTAACACCAGGCCTAATGCTAGGGTCTGAGGAAAGAGGAGAGAAAGAAACCTACCGGGAGGCTGCACCACCCTGTGCTTCCCTTCCGCGAAAGGAACAACGCAAGAATGGACACCGGAGTCCGAGACTGTGCAGGTTCACACACACCGACAGTCAAAACTGGAGAGTGGGGGACTCCAAATTCTCCAGCTACACAGTACCAGGGACACAGCAATATATAGAATCCAGTAACAGACTTCCCAGGGTGGGGTAGAGAAATGAAGGACTCGAGTTGCCTGTCATACTGCTGGACGCAGACAGAGACAGGGCCGGCAGCCTAGCTTAAGCAAGGGTCGCAACACAAGCACAGTGAGGAAGCCAATACGACCCAGCCGGGTGAGAATTACCTCAAACTGCTCTCTAGACTCCGTGGACAGTTTATTACATCTTCCTTAACTCCAGTGAAGAGACTGAGAAAACGTATATCAGTGAGTCTGCCTAGTGATTGCGCCTGTTGCCCTGTACTGCAGCAAAGTAAGTGACTGTGTGAATCACGATCCCTCACAAAGCCCCATCCATTACCACTTCACCTGCCTGGGCACCATCAGCCCTACCCGAGGAGGGCTTACCATCCACACTGCCCTACATCACCATCCCCAGCAGGAATACGGCAGCGGTTGTTCTACTAACCACATACCCCGGGTGGCGTCACGACAAATCCCTTGTAAATAACTCCTTTTTGGACTGATCCCAGGCCATGGGACCAGGTCATGACTACCGTGATTCCCCAGAGAGACAGCACCGGCCCGGCTCCCGAGTACCCTATAGCCTGGGGGTGCATTATATATATATATATATATATATATATATATATATATATTTATGTAGTACACTTTGTCTGACTGAGCACTCCGCCCATTAGGCAGAACATATCCATTTTCTAATTTAGCCAGGGTCCTATCTGCACCTGACATGTAGATTTTTAATCCAGTTACAGGCATTTCAGATTAGGATCACACTGTGAAATGTGATCACACTGTTTTTCAAATATTCTTGTAGCAGTAATGCAATATCAAAATTTCCATTGTCCAATTGTAGCATATTTTAGCCTTGTAGAATGCTGCTATATATGCTTTTGTATAAATACAAATAGCAGGCAGTAAAGGGGCAAAATTTATTAAAAACTTTTTGCAACTTTGTATACCAAACTGGACCAATTAACTAATAGTATACATTTTAGGTAGACTATCTAAAGATGCTATATATATCAACCAACATCAGAAAGTATGATGTATGATGTAATCTCCTTGTGGTCATTTGATCACCTGTTCCTGGAGCTAGCACCAGAGAATCCTCACACCATGCAATGCTCGCACTGTGAAAAAACAAATGCCTGCAGTTGCACATAGAGTGACTCCAGACTTTAACCTCCAGTGTGGACAATCCTTTTGACCTACAAATCTAGTAGGTGTGTGCCTCTACAATCCAATCAGTGAACACTAGACATCAAATAAAAATTATGAAAACCTGGTATAAGTCACCCAAGCACATGTAATCACTTAAGGGGATTAAAAAACTTTGTAATAGTTTTAAACATAGTCATCTGTATAGTCCATCTGAAAACCACAGATGAAGTGGAACACATGTATGTTGATTTTATCTAAGGGGCCTTTCACATCAGCGTTTTCGCTGATGTGCGGCCTATCCGGTAGGTGGCGCCGCATCTGTCTGATCGGCCACCTAACAGCCATACTTGCGGCCAGGATGCGGCAAGCCCCATGCATTATGTATGGGGCTTGCAATCTGGTGCGGTTCTGCCGGATAATAATTACACTGCAGGCAGCGATGAGAAGCGACAGGGAACGCCCTGTGTGACTTCTCAAGCACTGAGAATCCGCAGTTCTGCAGGTACAAAACTACCTTTTATAAACTTTAGAAATCGACATTTTTGAGACAAAGGGATGGCTATAAATCCATTATGATGGTGCAGGGACAGATCTTAAAAGGCTGGGGGCTGATTTTTAGGTGTCAGCAGGGGCGGACTGGCCCAGGTGGCATTTGCCCCCCAGGCTGGTGGTTCAGTCCTAGTTCAGGGCCGACCCCACAGTGAGAGCGGCCGCGACTGACAGCGGGACCCAGTAGGCGGGACCAAAGCAGGACGTGGGGTGAAGCAGCTCACCTTACCCCCGCTCCCCACATGGCCTCCGAACTGCTAGCACCCCTCCTCTCACACGGCCTCTGGACTGCTAGCACCCCTCAACTCTCACATGGCCTCCGGAGGACTGCTAGCACTCCCCCCTCCCCCTCACATGGCCTCCGTACTGCTAGCACCCCCCCACCCCTCACATGGCCTCCAGAGGACTGCTAGCACTCCCCCCTTCCCCTCACATGGCCTCCGGACTGCTAGCACCCCGCCACCCCTCACATGGCCTCCGAAGGACTGCTAGCACTCCCCCCTCCCCCTCACATGGCCTCCGGACTGCTAGCGCCCCCCCCCTCCCCCTCACATGGCCTCCGGACTGCTAGCGCTTCCCCCCCTGCTCCTTACTTCGCTGCAGGGGTGGACTGCTCCCCAGGGCAAGATCTGCCAGTCAGCCCCTGGGGGTCAGGTTCTCTTTAACAGAAGACGAGCAGAGGTGAGCAGGACTATGACCTCTGACACCACAACTGAGCCACAAATCACTGGATGTGGGGATCTCTGTCCTCTGTCCTTCCAGTGCTGCTGTCCAGTATTATCTGTAGCTTCATCATGTCAGGAGAGCAGCTCACCTCATCTCAGTATCAGGATCTGCTGAGGTGAACAGTGAGTTCTGACCTCTGCCTGTGATGGAGTTATAGATATAACACTGGACAGTTCAGCAATCACGAGGATATGAGGCAGAGTTATTAGCACAGCCTGTCCAGAGATCAGCACTTCCCCGCCTGGTGCTGCAGTGCTCAGTGTTATCTGTATCTCCATCTTAGGCACAGGTTGGAAGCGCACTTAGGACTTTCACTTTCCCCTCTTCTGACTAAGCAGCAGTGAATGTGCTGCAGCACAGGCAGCACCGAGCTTCATATTCCTGAGTATGGTTGCACCCAGCGCCACCCGGCACCAGGTAGCACCAGACATCCGGCACACAGTGCATCTGTGTGATTGCAGGGGATCGCATCCCCGCACTGTCTACCAACCATGTCCTGGCAGCCAGGACATCGAGGTCAGTGCGCACACAGAGATATGTATCCCGGCGCTCGCCATCAGGCAGCTCGCTCAGCTCATTTCACATACCGCTGTCGCTGAGCCGCCGGTGATGTGGCTGTGGGGGGACTTCCAAGTCCCCCTCCAGTCCTTACTCCATGACATGGAAGGCCCCTACAGCAATACTTGAGGTGGGTGGGCGGGCGTTGGCCGATTGGGTGGGTGGGGCTTAGGGGGCGGGGCGGTCCAACCAGACCCCGGAGGTTAATAATAATAATTTAAAAAAAAGAACTTGTTCAGGCGCCGCCCTCCTCGCATCCCGGCACCCTAGGCACGTGCCTATGAGTGCCTAAGGGCAAATACGGCCCTGTTTGTCAGTGTGGACTTTATTTCATTGCTAGTACTATTACCTGCAATCATGGAGATCACAAGTTAAAATCTCAGAGAGCCAAAATCAAGAGAAACAAGAAGCTTATTGAGATAATATGTGTCACATCTCTACCAGAGCCCGCTCCTGGAACATCTGCTTCTGTCATCAGGCACAGCCGTATTCACTCTGTAGATGGAGCTGGTTATAGAGGAAAAGTCAGAGCAAGAATCTCTGGTCATTGCAGGCTTGGCCCATCCACTAAGGTTAGAGTGGCTGGGACCAGCAGCACTTTCCAGTCTGATAGAGTGGATGTGTGTGCTGTCCAGCTGAATTCATCAGTTCCTGGCTTTGGCCTATTAGAAGGCATCATAGCCTACTAAAGCCTTCAGCCTACTGCTGGAAGCTGCCAAATATAACTTGTGCTTCCTTGCTTAGGTCTGCTTGTTGTCCTATTCTGTATTGGTGCTTTCCTGTTTTACTTTGGTCTGTTTTTGGACGCTTCTCGTACTTGTCGATTGTGTACCTTGCTGCCTTTGCACTTTTGGCACGGTTCCCCAACTACTCTAAGGGAACGTTTACTCGCCGCCAACGCGGCGAGAAATCTGACCGGCAATTGGTTGCCCCGTCACCATCGCCGTGAAATTGCCTCAGAATTGTGCCGTTTAATTGGGGAATTTGGCGACGATAAAAAAGGTTGCGCCTGGTTCCGATTTCACAGCACTGCTCCAAAATCAGAGGCAATCATGAAGGCGAAATTTCCTACTTTTAGCGTGTGAAGGGGCGATAGGGATGGAATCTGCATCGCCTACTGATTTTCCCAAGGCGTGCCACATCGTGCTGGAGACCGCGCCCCATCAGCGATGATTGGTGGTGGCTACTGTCTTCCCATTGGCAGTTCACACCGCACCATATTTGAGTGTGTTTTTGTGCCAAACTCCAAAAGAAAATGGCGTCATGTATTAGCCAGCCTTCTAGCGCAGGCTGCCCAATCATAGTGCTATTGCGTTGTCCAATGAGCATGTTTGGTGCCCAGTCTGGCACGCCGCTCTGCACATGTACGCCCACATTTCTTTGGGGATTGCGGCGTGTGAAGCAGCGAGGGAAGGCGACTGGATGTTTCCCGCTGTTGGTGTGGCAACTTCCAGGGCGACACATCACCTTAGGTTGAGGGCGAAATTTCGACATGTAATAGCGCCTTCGGCGATCTGAGGCAACCATGAAAAGTGTGCATGCACACGTTAGATTGCCTCCTATCGCTGCAAAAAGTTGTGGCGTGTAAAGGTACCCTAACGGATCCTGATTTTGTCCTTGTTGTGACCTCCTGGCTTTGACCCTGCTTAGTGACTCTGCCTCTGGTTCGCATGTTTTGACAGCAGGCCATCTGTAGGCAGCTATCTTCTGGACCCCAAATCCAGCTCCTTGTATAGGAGTTAAAGGGTGTCAGGGTTTCTCGGGATTCTGCCAAATGGAATGACTTCTGCCAAATCTGTCCGACACAGCCATTTTCAACTTGTAGCCTCTGACAGACATCACAATGTTCATGTGTCGCACCCCGGGGTAGGAAGTACTCGGAACCGGGTCCTCTTGTTAGTCCGCAGAGGGGAATGTCACGGCAACGTGACCCGATTCCGTATGCCCAGGTTCAGCAATAAAAAGGGGATAAAAGGGGATAAAGGGAAAAGGAAATATAATTTATTGGAATTGTAGTTTGTGACTCCACCCGTGGTTTGTGGCCAGTGTGGGCCAACACTGCCATTCAGGCCTCTGGGGATGATGGTGATGGCGACAGCCTGGATGGTGAGCCCTACACGGGTAGGGCTTGTTTCCTCAGGGCAGGTGTAGGGATACTGCTAAAACCCTTATTCACGCTCTCATCATCTCCCGCCTCGACTACTGCAACCTCCTGCTCACCGGCCTCCCCAATACCTCCCTTGCACCTCTCCAATCTATCCTGAACTCTGCTGCCCGCCTAATCCATCTGTCACCAAAAAATCTGCCAGGTAAATATCCATTTCATTCAGCAGTAGATTGCCAGCTCCCATGGGAGGCAAACCAGGTGTCATTATACCGGTGCACGATCACTTGCAATCCACAGTTGGGGGCGGTTGTGGCACCAGCGACCAGCCATACTGTCAAGGAAGCGACCGGTGGCATTCAGACACAAGGCTGCCATAGGGCTCAGTCACTCCTGTGCATGTGAAGCATAGTGTCAGAACTCGGCCTGTTGGTAACACCCTGCTAACAGCACAGGTGGGCCGGTCCGCACTGATTACACGCCTCACCAGTGACTTATGCCCCCAGAGGGCCCAACCTGAACTGCAGATGAAAAAAAGTAACTAAACTCTAAAGATGAAAAATGTGAGAAGTTAGTTGGATATTTTGGCCAAAAGAACGTAAGCTTGTGGACCCTCTCCACGGTCCCTCACGTCCCACGAGTCCTGTTTGCGACATATGTATGTTTTATATCTAGATTCACCGAAAAAGGACATTAAAATCAGCACTGAAAAACTCACCAAAAAATCTGTCAGGTAAATATCCATTTCATTCAGCAGTAGATTGCCAGCTCCCCTGGGAAGCAAACCAGGTGTCATTATACCGGCGCACGATCACTTGCACTGAGCTCTATGGTAGTCTTGTGTTTGAATGCCACTGGTCGCCTCCTTGACAGTATGGCTGTTCGCTGGTGCCACAACTGCCCCCAACTGTGGGTTGCAAGTGATCGTGCACAGGTATAATAACACCTGGTTTGCCTCCCACGGGAGCTGGCAATCTACTGCTGAATGAAATGGATATTTACCTGGCAGATTTTTTGGTGAGTTTTTCAGTGCTAATTTTAATGTCCTTTTTCTGTGAATCCTAATCCATGTGTCCCCCCACTACTCCCCTGTCTCCCCCCTCTGCCAAGCCCTTCACTGGCTCCCTAATTCCCAGAGATCCCGGTTTAAAACATTAACCATGACATACAAAGCCATTCACCACCTGTCACCTCCATACATCTCTGACATGGTCTCCCAATACCTACCCTCACGCAACCTGCGATCCTCCCAAGTGCTCCTCCTCTACTCCCCCCTCATCTCCTCTTCGCACAACCGCATACAGCATTTCTCCCGTGCTTCACCCATACTCTGGAACTCACTGCCCCAACACATCAGACATTCTCCTACCCTGGGAACTTTTAAAAGAAGCCTGAAGACCCACATGTTCCGCCAAGCCTACCACCTGCAATAAGACCCCGTCCACCACACCGCCGCATGACTGGAACTTCCCCCTCCTACTGTATCCCCACCCGCCCCTCATAGACTGTGAGCCCTCGCGGACAGGATTTCTCCCCTCTTGTATCTGTACGACCGAATTGTCCACATTTATTGTTGCTTGTATTGTTACTATGTTACTTGTCCTAGTCTGCCCCTTTTAGCATGTAAAGCGCCACGGAATATAATGGCGCTATAGAAATAAATAATAATAATAGTGAGGAATGGGACACCGCAATTGCTCTCTTCCCGCAGTTATCCTATGGCAGAAAACAAGTGTGTGGCTCCGCAGGTGAGCCGCTGCAGTCTCAGCACCAATAAGTCTCAAACACAGTTCTTGAGTTCACTGGATACTTTACTCCACTGCCCACACAACAACACAGTCTCTGCCACAGTACTTTACAGTTCTTTACCACACTTGGAGTGGGCCAGGTTCACACAACAGCCACAGGCTCAGGTTCTCACTGCAGCTGGGATGGTTCCTCTGCATCACTCCCCCTCAGTGTACCTTTCGGGCCCTCTGATTCTCTCTTCTCACCTTCGCGTACGGTTTCGGTCCGGCCGTCATGGGCTCTGCAGTGATCTCTCCCACACTCTGGGTTCCCTGCCGGCCATTAGTGGATAAGGCCGCCGGGCCACGTTGTTTTCTCTGTTTGCGACACTTAACTGAAGGGTGTCTCGGCTTGGGGATCCTACCTTCTTCCTCACCCTCCAGGGAATTCTGCCTCCAACTTAGTATTCCTAGTTCCTTTTTGGAGTCTAGTTCCTCCACCCATTTGTCCGGGTTTTCTACTTCTCACCCACACGTACCTACTCCCGCCACCCCTCGCCTGACATGAAGTGACTTAGGCTCAGGGTCAGAGTGTGTGTGTGTGGGTGTTTGTGTGGAGTGACCATCCTGCCTATCCCAGATGCAGTTCACCCTGCGGCCACCCGGTCCCAGGGGCGCCACACATGCCGCGAAATGCTTGTCCGCACTCGGAGAAAGAGCTACAGAGTCAGCAAAGAGAGAGTGAGAGGAAGTTGTGTCAAAGCTCAAATGTGCTGGGACTGTGGGACTGAGCCCTCAAATCAGGACAGTCCTGCAGAATTTAGAATGGTTTGGTGCTATGAGATCTTAAATGTGAGAAGATACCCTAATACACTCTTTAACATTAAAATTGCTACATCAAGAAGGAAAAGTTCAGGAATTATAAAATCACTTGATCAATAGAAATGAAAATGATGAAAAATGTAAACAAGGGAAGACCCCTGTAAGCATTTCAGACCCCAAGGTCACTGCTGTGAACAATGTTGTCAGACTATTACGCCACTTTTACGGACTGTCAAGAAAACGTTACAAAATGAAACCAAAATGGATTTTCATGGAAAAAATATTAAGGGCTCATACCCACTTGTGAGACAGAGTTGGTGTATGTTAGTTTTTTGGATTATATGAAAGATTTTTTTTTTTTAAATTGTGTGGCCCTCCCATGCCCCTGGGAAGAGACGTAAATGAAGGCCTCTTTAAATAATGTGCCCATTATAAGGAAGTTTGTCTTTTGTAGTATTGCCCTAGGCAGGGCAGCCAAAAATTGTGTGGCACTCCCATGCCTCTGGGAAGAGACGTACATGAGGGTCTCTTTTAATAATGTGCCTATTAAAAGGAAGTGGGTCTTTTGTAGTATTTGTGTGGCACTAGTGATGGGCGAATCCTAAATTACTCGGAATCGCTTGACTCTAGCGAGTCCGAGCCCAGGACTCGCTACTCGTTGCGAGTCTAGCGAGTCCAATGTTAATGAATGGGGAAGCGAGTAATAGCGAGTAGTGTGAGATTTACAAATCGCAGATGTGTCTCAGAAGCTTCAGCCTGAAGCAATCCTAGTTTTGTCATTTATTTGCATTGGACTCGTTTACTTTGTAAGCTGGGAAACTCGCACAGATAAGAGAAGAGTCCTGTCTGCTCTGTGCAGCTCCAGGGTCCTAGAGCCCGCCTGCTGCCTGATGTAGCAGTGCTGAGATTGTTCTCAGTCTGCTCATTCCCTGTGTACAGACATGAATGTCTGTGCACAGAGATGATGTAGCAGTGCTGAGATTGTTCTCAGTCTGCTCATTCCCTGGGCATAGACATCTATATCTATACACAGGGGATGTAGCAGAGAGGACATCTCGTTTTGGACTGCGTCGGACGGAAGAGGATTTTTTTAATTAAAGATGGAGTCCCTAATGGCTTTTTTTTTTATTTCTAATAAAAAAATTTCTCTGTGTTGTGTTTTTTTTAAAACAATTTAATAGAAATTCATGGCGGTCATGTCTAATATTGGCGTGACCGCCATAAATTTCGGGCTTAGGGCCAACTGATAATACAAAGCTGGCCCTAACCTCTATTACCCAGCGTGCCACCGCCACCAGGGCCGCTGGAAGAGCGGGGTTCAGCGCCAGAGGATGGCGCTTCAATGAACGCGCCATCTTCTGGGGCGGCTGCGGGCTGCAATTTGCAGCGGGGGGTGCCCAGAAAGCTTGGGCATCCCTGCGCTGCGGATTCCAGCCCCCAGCTGCTTAGCTGTACCTGGCTAGACATAGAAATTGCGCGGAGCCCCACGCATTTTTTTGACTCTGACTCCGAGACGACTCCGACTCCGAGACGACTCCGACTCCGACTCGACTCCGAGACGACTCCGACTCCGAGACGACTCCGACTCCGACTCCGAGACGACTCCGACTCCGAGACGACTCCGACTCCGAGATGACTCCGACTCCAAGACGACTCCGACTCCGAGACGACTCCGACTCCGAGACGACTCCGACTCCGACTCCAAGACGACTCCAACTCCGAGACGACTCCGACTCCGAGACGACTCCGACTCCGAGACGACTCCGACTCCGACTCCGAGACGACTCCGACTCCGAGACGACTCCGACTCCGAGACGACTCCGAGATGACGACGACTCCGACTCGACTCCGAGACGACTCCGACTCCGACTCGACTCCGAGACGACTCCGACTCCGAGGCGACTCCGACTCTGAGGCGACTACGACTCTGAGGCGACTACGACTCTGAGGCGACTACGACTCTGAGACTCCGACTCTGAGGTGACTCCGACTCCGAGACTCTGACTCTGAGCCTCTGACTCTGAAATTCATTAAATAATAAAAAAAAAATGCGTGGGGCTCCGCGCAATTTCTATGTCTAGCCAGGTACAGCTAAGCAGCTGGGGGCTGGAATCCGCAGCGCAGGGATGCCCAAGCTTTCTGGGCACCCCCCGCTGCAAATTGCAGCCCGCAGCCGCCCCAGAAGATGGCGCGTTCATTGAAGCGCCATCCTCTGGCGCTGAACCCCGCTCTTCCAGCGGCCCTGGTGGCGGTGGCACGCTGGGTAATAAAGGGGTTAATACCAGCTTTGTTATACAAGCTGGTATTAAGCCCGAGATTCTTAATGTCAGGCCACGTTTGACCCAGCCACTAAGAATCTCCAATAAAGGGTTAAAAAAAACACAACGCAGAGAAAATTTTTTATTTGAAATAAAAAAAAAAGCCATTAGGGACTCCATCTTTAATTAAAAAAATCCTCTTCCGTCCGACGCAGTCCAAAACGCGATGTCCTCTGCTACATCCCCTGTGCATAAATATAGATGTCTATGCACAGGGAATGAGCAGACTGAGAACAATCTCAGCACTGCTACATCAGGCAGCAGGCGGGCTCTAGGACCCTGGAGCTGCACAGAGAAGACAGCTGGACTCGGCTCGCAAAGAGACAGCAGTTACTTTGCGAGTTTCCCTGCTATCACTGGCACAGTAGCCAGTGATTACTCGCACGAGTCTAATGCAAACAATGGCAATCCTAGTTTTGTCAGCGTTTCTGACAAAACTAGGATTGATATTGATTTGCATTGGACTCGTGCGAGTAATCACTGGGAAACTCGCAGAGTACCGAGTCCTGCAAGTCCCTTACTACTCGCCGAGTAACGAGTCCTAGCGAGTAGATTCGCCCATCCCTATGTGGCACTCCCATGCCCCTGGGAAGAGGCGTACATGAAGACCTCTTTAAATAATGTGCCCATTTTAAGCAAGTGGGTCTTTTGTAGTATTGCCCTAGGCAGAGAAGCCAAAAATTGTGTCGCACTCTGATGCCCCTGGATGGAGGCGTGCATGAGGGCCTCTTTAAATAATGTGCCCATTATAAGGAAGTGGGTCTTTTGTAGTATTGCCCTAGGCAGGGCTGCCAAACGTTGGGAGGCACTTCAATGCCTCTGGATAGAGGCGTGCATGAGGGCCTCTTTTAATATTATGCCCATTATAAGGAAGTGGGTCTTTTGTAGGATTGCCCTAGGCAGGGAAGCCAAAAGTTGGGAGGCACCAAGATGCCCCTGGATAGAGGCGTGCATGAGGGCCTCTTTAAATAATGTGCCCATTTTAAGGAAGTGGGTCTTTAGTAGTATTGCCCTAGGCAGGGCAGCCAAATATTGGGAGGCACCACAATGCCCCTGGATGGAGGCGTGCATGAGGGCCTCTATTAATAATTTGCCCATTTTAAGGAAGTGAGTCATTTGTAGTATTGCCCTAGGCAGGGCTGCTAAACATTGGTAGGCACCCCAATGCCCCTGGATAGAGGCGTGCATGAGGGTCTCTTTAAATAATGTGCCCATTTTAAGCAAGTGGGTTTATGTAGTAATGCCCTAGGCAGGACTGCTGAACATTGGGAGGCACCCCAATGCCCCTGGATAGAGGCGTGCATGAGGGCCTCTTTAAATAATGTGCCCATTTTAATGAAGTGGGTCTTTTATAGTAATGCCCTAGGCAGGGCTGCTAAACATTGGGAAGCACCCCAATGCCCCTGAATAGGGGCCTGCATGAGGGCCTCTTTAAATAATGTGCCCATTTTAAGCAAGTGGGTCTTTTGTAGTAATGCCCTAGGCAGGGCTGCTAAACATTGGGAGGCACCCCAATGCCCCTGGATAGAGGCGTGCATGAGGGCCTCTTTTAATAATGTGCCCATTTTAAAGAAGTGGGTCTTTTGTAGTATTGCCCTTGGCAGGAAAGCCAAAAATTGTGTGGCACTCTGATGCCCCTGGATATAGACATGCATGAGGGCCTCTTTAAATAATGTAAGCACAATAAAAGGCGGCCTAATGGAGCGCTAAGAAGGAGAAGATTACTAATCTTATATTAAAGCATCCAAACCTTTATTAAGATGTCCCCTATACGCCACAACATGTTTCGTCAGTCTACAGCCGTCTTCCTCAGGTGATATAAGGGACTTCATCACAGAAATGCTTTATATAAGGAGTGGCTAGGCTTCCACTCCTTATATAAAGCATTTCTGTGATGAAGTCCCTTATTCACCTGAGGAAGACGGCTGTAGACTGTCGAAACATGTTGTGGCGTATAGGGGACATCTTAATAAAGGTTTGGATGCTTTAATATAAGATTAGAAATGTTCTCCTTCTTAGTGCTCCATTAGACCGCCTTTTATTTTGTTTATATTCGTGGTATCCCTATTGGGAGGCTGGCAGGAGCTGCTGTGGGAAGGAAGATTAACTTTTAACCCCAAAGCGATTCACTGGAGCAAAAGGACCTGTGGTTGCTGGGCGACTGGAACAAGTTTACAGTGAACCAGCGGTGACATGTTTCCGGGTCCTGGATCACGTGAGGTCGACATCCTGAAAAGGATCGCTGGAGCGACAGCGACAGTGCCTGGCAGGATCTGGAAGTCTAAAGTCCTGAGCGATAACTGGTGTTGTGCGGAGGCGCACAACACACCAAGGTGAGCAATACTGCTACCCACCACTGACGAATTTAGTGTCTCAGGTGCTTCTCATTTACACCCCTCTGTTTTTGTTTCTTATATCTTTAAATAATGTGTCCATTTTAAGGAAGTGGGTCTTTTGTAGGATTGCCCTAGGAAGGGCGATGCCCCTGGGAAGAAACATGGAGGAGAGCCTCTAAAAATTGTTCCCATTACAAAGGAGTGGGTCTCCTGTACTTGTAATGCCCATTCTGTAAGCATGGACTAAAACATTTACCCCTGGGGGTATACATGAAACTAATGCCTAACGTTTGAACGGTTAGGGTCATCATCATCATCATAAATATGATGTAAAAAAATTATGGTTTTGTGGCATCAGGAACCACGCTCACACTGATCATATGATGGTGGCGGATGAGGAGAAGGAGGAGCAGTACAGCAAGTAGCCAAACACATGAAGTGTATACCAATGTGTGGGTGTGCGGAGGTGCATGGCAATCTACCGGTACAAAGTTTAAATTCCGCTATCATTTGGTGGTGTGTGTGTGGTGAAATCAGGCCAAATCCAACCCTTGTTCATCTTGATCAGAGTCAGCCTGTCAGCATTTTCAGTTGATAGGCGGGTGTGTTTATCTGTAATGATTCCACCTGCGGCACTAAAAACACGCTCTGACAAAACGCTAGCGGCAGGGCAGGCCAGGACTTCCAAGGCGTAGAGAGACAATTCCTGCCACGTGTCCAGCTTGGATACCCAATAATTATAAGGCACAGAGGAGTCTAGGAGCACTTTAGTATGATTGGCAAGGTACTCCCTCAGCATCTTGGCAAACTTTGCAGTCCTTGTGACACTACCCCGCACCTCAGGGCCTGTGGTACGGGAGGTGTTGAGAAAAGTTTCACAGATCTTTGAGAGTGTTCCCCTACCTCTGCTGGATTTGACTTGTGCCTCTTTCGGCCGGACGCCTTGGTTGTCCACTGAATCGTGACCCCTGCCGTTAGCGTTTTCAGAAGGGAATTTTTTGACTAATTCCGCGACTATGGCCTTCTGGTACTGCAGCATTTTTGTACACCTCTACACCTCGGGAATAAGAGAAATAAAGTTCTCTTTGTAGCGTGGGTCCAAAAGTGTCACCAACCAGTAATGAGTGTCCGCCAAGATCTTGATAACGCGAGGGTCACAAGACAGGCAGCGTAACATAAACTCAGCCATGTGCGCCAGACTGTTAACAGGCTAGACTTCAGGGTCCTCACCAACAGCATGACTGGCCATGCTGACCTCATTCTCCTCCTCTCCCCTGTCCTCTGGCCAACGGTCTGACGGTGGTGCATGTATTACCGTCAATTCCGGGAATTAGAGAAATAAAGTTCTCTTTGTAGCGTGGGTCTAAAAGTGTCACCAACCAGTAATGAGCGTCCACCAAGATCTTGATAATGCGAGGGTCACGAGACAGGCAGCGTAACATAAACTCAGCAATGTGCGCCAGACTGTTAACAGGCTAGACTTCAGGGTCCTCACCAACAGCATGACTGGCCATGCTGACCTCATCCTCCTCCTCTCCCCTGTCCTCTGGCCGACGGTCTGACGGTTGTGCATGTATTACCGTCAATTCCGTATGAAAGTAGCTCTATTTCTTCATCCTCCTCCTCGTCATATTCCTCCAAAGCACGTTGGGATGAGATGAGGCTGGGCTGTGTGTAATCACCCAGTACGGTTTCTTGCTACAAGTCATCGTGCTCCGCCTGCAATGCTTCGTCTTTGATTTTGAGCAGAGAGCGTTTTAGAAGACAGAGAAGCGGGATGGTGACGCTAATGATGGTGTCATCGCCGCTCACCATCTTGGTGGAGTCCTCAAAGTTTTGGAGGACGGTACATATGTCAGACATCCATGTCCACTCCTGAGGTCTTATGTGTGGAGTTTGAACCGTATACCGACGGCCTAGTTGATGTTGGTACTCAACAACTGCCCTCTTCTGCTCACAAATCCTGACCAACATTTGCAGTGTGGAATTCCAATGCGTGGGGACATCACACACCAGTCTGTGAGCCGGAAGCTGCAAACACCGCTGAAAGCCGGCAAGGCCTGCAGAAGCAGTAGGTGACTTTCTAAAATGGGCACACAGGCGGCGTACTTTGACAAGCAGATGCGACAGCTCCGGGTAGGATTTAATAAACCGCTGAACCATGAGGTTGAGCACATGGGCCACGCATGGAACATGTGTCAGCTCGCCTCAGAGCCCCAACAAGGTTCCGGCCATTGTCACACACGACCATGCCTGGCTGTAAGTTCAGCGGTGTGAGCCAGTAATCTGCCTGCTGTTTCAGAGCTGTCCACAATTCTTCAGCGTTGTGGGGTTTGTCAGCTATGCATATTAGCTTCAGCACAGCCTGTTGCCGCTTAGCCAAGGCAGTGCTGCAGTGCTTTCAGCTTGGGACTGGTGTGGAGGGTGAAGTGGAGGAAGAGGAGGAGAAGGAGGCTGAGGAGTATGACGTGCCAGAGCTGTACACTGTGGGTGAAACCCTGACTGAGTTATGGCCTGCAATCCTTGGTGTTGGAAGGACGTGTTCCATCCCAAGCTCAGACTGGGTCCCGGCTTCCAGAATATTAACCCAGTGTGCCGTCAGCGAGATGTACCGGCCCTGCCCACAAGCACTTGTCCACGTGTCCGTGGTTAGGCGGACTTTGCCTGAAACTGCGTTGTTAAGGGCATGTATGATGTTTTGCGACACGTGATTATGTAATGCGGGGACGGCACACCAGGAAAAATAGTGGCGGCTGGGGACCGAGTAACGTGGGACAGCCGCCGCCATCAGGTTGCGGAATGCTTCCGTCTCCACCAGCCTAAAAGGCAACATTTCCAGCGCAAGCAGTCGCGAAATGTGTGCATTTAGAACTGTGGCATGTGGGTCATTAGCAGCGTATTTGCACCTGCGTTCCAAAGATTGGTGTATGGATAACTGAACGCTGCGCTGGAACAAGGACGTGGTTGATGATGGTGCTATTTCTGCTTGTGCAATTACAGGTGAAGGACAGGAGGCATCTTCGCCTGCAGTATGGACATGGGATTGGCTTGCACGCACAACAGTGGAAGACGCAGCGGTGTCACCCGCAGACTATGCTCCTGGACTCTGCTGTACATCCCACAAAGTCGGGTGCCTTGCTGCCATGTGCCTGATCATGCTGGTGGTGGTCAGGCTGCTAGTTTTGCTACCCCTGCTGATGCTGACATGGCAGGTGTTGCAAATGGCCTTTTTCGAATTATCTGCAGACACCTTAAAAAACAGCCAGACTCGGGAAGACCTAACAGTTGTACTGGCAATTTTCCTGGTGTTGTTGTTCCGTGGAATGGTTGCCTGCCTTGTGCCTGCGGACACCACCCTGCTTCTTCCGGCCTGTTGTGATGCTACGCCTAACTCCCCCTGTGCACTGCTCTCCTCACTCTGCATGTCCTCCTGCCAGGTTGGGTCAGTTACTGGATCATCCACCACGTCGTCTTCCACTTCCGCACCCTGGTCCTCCTCCTGACTTTCTGGCAATTGTGTCTCATCATCGTCCACCTATTGTTGAGACACGTTCCCACCTTTGCCTTCGTGAGACCGTGGCTGCTCAAATATTTGGGCATCGGTACATACGATCTCCTCATGACCCACTTCAACTGTAGCTGGCAAGAGGCCAGAATCTACGAATGGATAAGTGAACAGCTCTTCAGAGTGTCCAAGTGTGGGATCAGTTATGTCTGGGGCCGGGTACTCGGCATGGTGGGAGGAAGGAGTATCAAGGTGTGGAATGTGCGGTCCAGTCTCACAGCTACTGACACTTGACCGTGTGAAAGACAGGGTATTTGTGATGGTGCCAAACTGACTGGAAGCATTATCCGCTGTCCAACCAACAACCTGTTGACATTGGTCTAGGTTTAATAGTGGAGTACTGCTGCGGTCCCCTAGAAATTGGGACAGGAAGGTCGAGCGAGATGATGTGGGCGTTTGTCGTGGCACAATTTGAGCTTCTACACGGGCTCAGCCTCTGCCTGCACCACCATCACGTCCAGTCCCTTGTCACCGGCCTTGCGCACTTTCAATGTTGTGCTGACTGTATACAACTAAATGAAGGCATCCAAAAAATGATTTTTAGCAGCACACTGAGATTAGAGATTAAGGCCCTGCAGGTGGACTGGTCAGACACAAACGCTGACGAGAATTGCGAGTTTTTTGGCGTATCTTTATTTACGCTGCAACCTTCTGCAGCTGCACTAAGATGCTAAATGAGTGCAGACAAGATTTGGTTTTTAGCATGACACTGAGATTAGAGATTAAGGCCCTGCAGGTGGACTGGTCAGACACAAACGCTGACGAGAATAGCGAGTTTTTTGGCGTATCCTAATTTACGCTGCAACCTACTGCAGCTGCACTAAGATGCTAAATGAGTGGAGACAAGATTTGGTTTTTAGCACGACACTGAGATTAGAGATTAAGGCCCTGCAGGTGGACTGGTCAGACACAAACGCTGACCAAAATAGCAAGTTTTTTGGCGTATCCTAATTTACAATGCAACCTACTGCAGCTGCACTAAAATGCTAAATGAGTGCAGACAAGATTTGGTTTTTAGCACGACACTGAGATTAGAGATTAAGGCCCTGCAGGTGGACTAGTCAGACACAAACGCTGACGAGAATAGCGAGTCTTTTGGCGTATCCTAATTTGCGCTAAAACCTACTCCTGCCTATAGAGAGCTAAATTAATCCCTAAAAGCACTGTTTTGGGATGGATGGATGGATGGATGGATGAGATTTTCATCCTGTACACCAGCCCCATATGTGATGCAGGCTAGTATACTGGCACAACGAAGTTTGCTATATACCCTGCCTCCCTGCCTGCCTGTATACAGCTCTATTAGTCCTCAAAAGGACTGTTATGGTAATTAGACTGGCAGCCCTGCGCCTACACTAGCTGAAAGGCCACAAATCTGTCCCTCAATCAGCAGCAGCTCTCCCTACACTGACTGTCTGTGGAGCAGAGTGACGAGCACAGCGCGGCCAGGTCTTATGTGTGGCCAGCCAATCACTGTAATGCCACAACCAACATGGCTGTGGCATTACAGTGTCTGTCAGCCAATCCCTACATGCGGGCTGGCTCTGTAAAGCAAGAGTATTGCGAGATTACTCAGTACTCGCCGAGTACCCCGAGTACCGAGATATTCGTGCGAGTACCGAGTAATGACAAGCACAGTCGCTCATCCCTAGTAAACATGTGTTTTTTGTGATTGCATCATTATTCATTTGTAGAGGTCAGACTTTGCAAAGACATCATAAAATGGGTACAATAAGAGTCTATTGTGATCAAAGAAAACCTTGTCTCTCAGACACTTTAATTTAACGTCTCATACAAGGATTTAAAGAGATTGTGTGGGGTAATCCTGCTTTCATAATCACAAGTACAGTTCTAATTAGAAATAGTCACAACAGTCAGTTTGGTGTACAACCACATCCCTCGTCTAGAACAGTGATCCTATGATTACTCACAGCCAAGGTAGAATAATAGGCGCTGACTTTTCAAATCAGAGCACAACTAAATAATATATTATACGGAGAATGATTCATCATTTGTCATTTTTTGTTACTTTCTTCTTTTGTCTTTTGGCATTTATCTAAGCCATGTACTCTAAATTCATTAACATAGCATATGTAATCATACATTTTGCACAAAATAAAAAAATTAACTTTCTTTTTCAATTTTTAGTTGTTTTTGCAACATTATTTTTGCTTCTGGGGTCTCATCAGCAATTTTGAAATCATATATATATAGAGAGTCAGTGGTTGAAACCTGGGCACTATACCCTGTATGGGGTGAAAATGGTAGTGGAGTTGGAGCTCCTAATTAGTTTTGCTTGTGCTTCAAAAGGGAGAGTAATTCAAATTCATGTAAAAAGAGGTGCGGAGCGGCACTCACCGATTTTATGAATTTCTTCTTTATTGAAGGATTATCTTCAAGTTACATGTGGCAGGGATGGGGTGCTAGGAGACGGCGGACGACGGCCTGCCGTTTCGCAGACAATGCAGCTTCGACGGGTCCTTGTCTTCAACATTAACAAACGATTAAAAACTCAAGTACACAGTAAAAGGAGGAAGGAAGGAAGACCCTGCACGCTAGACTCCCTCCTTTCCCTTACCTTTCCGCGGGGGTTAGCACCCTACAAATAAATGATGTGGCGCCCCCCACATCTCGTCGACTATCCCTCTGCTTGCCCTCACTTGTCCCTGTAATATATGAGACAGTGCAAGGGGTCCTATTGCAGAAAAATAGATGGTATTAGTCACTTAGGTGCACTATGCACTCAGTGGTTAAAATGGGTGGATTTCCGTGTTAGTATTGCCCTACCTATCAGTGGGGGTCGGTGCCCTAAGAAACGATGTGGCGCCCCCACTCACCGCTGGCTGGCACGTTGGTCTGCCCCTACAAAACCAATATCAACCTTTTTTAGGGATCTGTAGTGTTAGATAACAGGGTTAGGCTAGGGTCACACTTGGCAATTTGGTGAATTTTACCACGCACAGGGGAACGCATCATGCTGTGTTTCCCTGTGCGTGGTGAAAAACGCACTCCCCGCAGCCTGCTGTGTAGCTGATGTCCATGATACACAGCGGGTTGATAGGGGCCGCGTTCTCCGCTCTGCAGCCTGCGTTGAAGGCTGCGGAGGGAGAAAAAAATTCTAAGTTCACTGCAAAACACACAGGGGACTAATGGCCACTTTACACACACCAACTTATTTGTCCAACTTCTGAACAACTTACTGGTTGCAGTGAAATCATGGACACATTGCTCCATTTTGTGGCTGTGTACAAATGGAACAATGTGTCCATGATTTCATTGCAACCAGTAAGTTGTTCAGACGTTGGACAGATAAGTTGGTGTGTGTAAAGTGGCCATTAGAATTTGCCAAGTGTGAGGGCCGCTTTACACACACAGATATCTGTGACCAACTTCTGAACAGATCTCTGGTTGCAGTGAAATCATGGACACACTGTTCCATTGTACACAGCCACAAAATGGAGCAATGTGTCCATGATGTCACTGCAACCAGAGATCTGTTCAGAAGTTGGTCACAGAAGTTGGTGTGTGTAAAGCGGCCCTTACCCTAGCCTTAGAACTAATTGCCACTTATCTTAGTAGTTGTTTTCAGGTCTTGCCACCCTCACTGCATCCGCCTCAACGTGTTTCACCTTTCAGCTCATCAGGAGGCCTTGTCTCTCACACTCCAGCAAGTGTGTGTGCTTGCTTGCTGATAGTAGCAATATGGATAGTAGCAATATGGAAACATTCTTTTTCCATAAAGTCATATGTTATGCAAAATTACACAAATATTTATGACTTATATAGAATCACTCCAAGGTACTAATGGAGTCCATTTACAACATATTAAGCAACTTTTTAAAAAGTCACAAATGATGAATCAGGTGAAAATGTCTAGAAAATCTAAACTCCACCTGAAGTGGCGAACTAATAAAAAAACAGTCAAAGACATAACATAGACTTCAAAGGAAGCCTAAATGGAAAGGTAAATTTGGTGCAGACCGCTATAAGGTACAAAATACCGAAAATGGAAAAGAAAAACAGGTGCAAATGTAATAATGGATCAGGCTCATTGTCCTTTGGTTAGTTTGACATTTGGAATCCTCAATTGACATGTCTTCAGGATAAGGCCATGTTCACAAGTTGAGTATTTGGTCAGTATTTCACCTCAGTATTTTCAAGACAAAACCAGGAGTGGAAAGAACAGAGGAAAAGTATAATAGAAACAAGTCACCACTGCTGTATTTGGGGAGGTTTTACCTCATGATTTATAAGCCAAAACCAGGAGAGAAACAATCAGAGGAAAAGTATAATAGAAACACGTCACCACTTCTGTATTTGGGGAGGTTTTTACCTCAGGATTTATAAGCAAAACCAGGATTGGAACAATCAGAGAAGTATAATAGAAGCACACCACCACTTCTGTATTTGGAGATGTTTTTACCTCAGGATTTATAAGCCAAAACCAGGAGTGGAACAATCAGAGGAAAAGTATAATAGAAACACGGGAACCACTTCTGTATTTGGGGAGGTTTTTACCTCAGGATTTATAAGCCAAAACCAGGAGAGGAACAATCAGAGGAAAAGTATAATAGAAACACTTCACCACTTCTGTATTTGGGGATGTTTTTACCTCAGGATTTATAAGCCAAAACCAGGAGTGGAACAATCAGAGGAAAAGTATAATAGAAACACGGGAACCACTTCTGTATTTGGGGAGGTTTTTACCTCAGGATTTATAAGCCAAAACCAGGAGAGGAACAATCAGAGGAAAAGTATAATAGAAACACTTCACCACTTCTGTATTTGGGGATGTTTTTACCTCAGAATTTATAAGTCAAAACCAGGAGTGGAACAATCAGAGGAAAAGTATAATAGAAACACTTCACCACTTCTGTATTTGGAGAGGTTTTTACCTCAGGATTTATAAGCAAAACCAAGATTGGAACAATCAGAGAAGTATAATAGAAACACGTCACCACTTCTGTATTTGGGGATGTTTTTACCTCAGGATTTATAAGCCAAAACCAGGAGTGGAACAATCAGAGGAAAAGTATAATAGAAACACGGGAACCACTTCTGTATTTGGGGAGGTTTTTACCTCAGGATTTATAAGCCAAAACCAGGAGAGGAACAATCAGAGGAAAAGTATAATAGAAACACTTCACCACTTCTGTATTTGGGGATGTTTTTACCTCAGGATTTATAAGCAAAACCAAGATTGGAACAATCAGAGAAGTATAATAGAAACATGGCCACCACTTCTGGATCTGGTGAGATTTTTATCTCAGTATTTGTAAGACAAAACCAGGAGTGGAAAAATCAGAAGAAAAGAGTCATTAAAGAGTTGTCTCATGAAGGCAGTATAGTAGGACAAATAAATAATGTATCCAGAAATTGTAGTACAAAAACTATTCTCTTTTCATTATTCCTACATTTTTAAGATATAGTCCTTCATGGTTCCAAGTATGTCTGCTCAACCCTAACGCATTTTGAACTAACAAAAGTTCTTATTCACAGCATTCATCATCATGCTAAGCAGTGAGAACACAGTTTCTTCTTATTCTAAATAGATTTGTAAGTAGACTTGACCTGGTGTTCAGCCAACTTTACAATATACTGAATGAGTGATCAAAGGGGTTGTGGGAATGGGATACACTGAAATGCTCCATCCACCTCCAAAATGCTTTTAACAGCCTTTCTATCCCTGTATATATGGTAAATATTTTGGGGGTTTTGTGTGTAAGGGACAAAGCAATGCACTGAGTGAATTACATCACTTTATCTATGATTTCCTTACCTACGACCTGCTATTTAGCAGAGACAATGTTGTAGTGTGTCTACAAAGAGAGTTAATGAAATGTTGGACTAATTGGAAACCACATGACATCATACTGCAAACTTACACCTGGTTGGTCAGTGGTATTCTGAAAAACCTATTTACGTTGAATCTAAGGGTTCTTACCATTCTAAATATATATGTTTTTCTCTTGAAGATATCATCTAAAACACTGGAAACTGAACATAGGGGAAAGATTGGTAAGTTCAGAATAATTTATTGAATGTATTTACCCAATAAAGTAACTGGATATGAAAATAAGTTGTAATATTATAAGAGATGCACGTGGAGGACTAATTAGAATCCAAAGTGGATCTGTTAATAGAGTGCACAATACATACTGCATAGATCTCTAATGGTGGGTTTACACACACCAATTTCTGTGTCCAATATCTGAACAGATCTCTGGTTGCAGTGAAATCATGGACACATAGTTCCATTTTGTGGCTGTGTACAAAATGGAGCAATGTGTCCATGATTTCACTGCAACCAGAGATCTGTTCAGATATTGGACACAGAAATTGGTGTGTGTAAACCCACCATTAGACCTGTGACTGGTTTTTAAGCATGATATTAAAATGAACATTTATGAGTCTGGCTAGAGTTAACAAATACTTTTCACTACAAGGGTAAAACATTGAAAATGATTGTACAGCCATTCTGACTTGATTTTCTAAGTAAATACACCAGCTTTTACAGGGTATAGTTATTTTTAACATTATGTAATTTTGTATTGAGAGATCTGGTGACAGATAGATCCCCTTCCAATAAATTTATATAAATAACTGAACGTACAATGTACTATACATCAACAGGGGCTACTAACCATGAAGACAACTTTCTTCCTGTTACTTTGTATGGCAAAATACAGTTCTGCATATCCAGTAAGTATTACATGTATTTACATTATAGTATTTAACTATCATTTGTAAATCCCAATCTGCATATATCAATTTATTTTCAGCTATTTATTCAATCCCATAGTGTGCACAGTGCTTTTTCTAAGCAAAACTTAGTCATTGATGAGTTAACAACACTTGGAGCTAAAGGGTGCTTGTACAATACTACATTTTCATGAAGGTGCATTAGTTTATCCTGAGGTTAGAGCTGTCTTCCCATTACAAGAAGGTGTTGGACAGGAGGCCTAGTGCTTTAAATTGTCTGCAAAGACACTTCCCAAAAAGTGTGACTCACAGCTCTTGACAGACAATGGCTATTGTACAATGTGTAGCAGAATATTTTTTCTTTCCTGAAGACTGTTGGCCTGGTTGGTCCAGTCTTGAAATGTGGTGGACTGCATAGCAGTGCGGTCAATGGGGTTCTGGTGGAGAATGACTCCTGTTGTGAGCCTTCTCATGTCCATGCACTGCATGTTGTGTTTTAAAGTTCAACTTTATCGAGTCATTATGAAAAGCTCTCAGGAACAGGGTGAAAGTAAACGTTATCTGGTGGTCCATGTGAAGCTAAAACTATCTTGAAGCTCTTGTGAAGCCACCAATGACATGTGAGAAGTTATGGCCATTGTCTAGTAAACTTTGATATTCTGGCATAGGTAAACAATAATGCCGCTTAGTTCCTATGGGTTCATATGAGTAAGTAGGTTACCCTCACCACACAATCTTCGGACGAGCCACAATGGATCATGCTCCCAACCAGGTGCCCATTAGCTGGACAATTACAGTAACACTAGATCAGCAGAAGGAAATCCGATCAGACCTTGGATATTTTCCAAATTTCATTTCCCTTATTTTGCACACTTAAAATGTAAGCATCATGAGAACCATTAATGGTACCCATGCAGCTGACATTTTAAAATGTGCAAAATAAAGGAAATTAAATTTGGAAAATATCCAAGGTCTGATCGGATTTCCTTCTGCTGATCTACCAAGTTCCTATGACTTTGAAATTCATAACTATTCGGTTTGTTGTACTGTGTGTGCACACCAGCACCTTTATCCTCCCTTGAAGAAGCAAGATATATAGGACAGGCGAAACATGTGTCAGGGCTGTTAAGGACCTTAATCCTGTTGCTTTCCACTTTTGATCCATCTGTACTCTGGGTATGACTATACAGTGGTCGGATTATTACATGCAACTATATGGGATATGTCTGTCATGTAGGGGGTTCTTATCATGTAAAAATGTGTAAGCAGAGTATTACATATACTAATGATCTGTGCATGAAGACATACAGGGTCTTGTAATATATAAAATTAAGCAGTGGTATTGTGGCTTATTGTAGACAATCCCTGTACTGACCTGTAGACTCCTATGTTATTGTGATGTATAATTGATACTGTTATACTCTGGGTATTGTACAGATATTGTGCCCAGCAGTAATACAACTACATCATGTAACGAAGTATCATGTATCTTATCTATGTCACCCATGTGTAAATGTGGGATGGTCTCCCTGACCTGTTTCTAATTTTCAATCACGATTTTTTGAATATAACTAATAAAATAGCTTTTAAATTGCAAGATACTCCAACTTGTTTCTCCAGTTTTTAGAATTTGTGTATTGGAGATTGTGCAAATGTGGCACCCAACCAGTCTGGACGCCACGAGGGGTACTGCATCCAAGCCAGGGTGTGGGATTCCTGTAGTCGGGAGATGGTAGATATGGGATCCTCAGCAAACATACACCTAGTTAGGGACTTGGATGGACCTGTTGTAGGGAAGAGAATAGGACAGAGAAGTGTAGGTGGGAGGTAGAAGGACAGTTCAGTTGAGTTTGAGTGAAGTTGCAGTTTGGAGAGGAACAGAGAAAGCGAGAATGTAGGGCACAGAAAGTGAGAAGTCAAGTCGAGTGAGGAGAAGAAAGAGAGACAGAACAATGGATTTGGTCAAGAAACAGGGACCAGACCTGAACACGGTGCGGGAGTCTAGCACCCGAGCCGCTGAACAGGAGGCCACGAGCTTCATAGGAGCTGTGGCTCACACGCCTGGCATATTCTCAGAGAAAGCAGCTAGACAAAGGCCCGGGGACAAGGTACCAGCCGCCCACTAATACCTGAGGTTGCCGGATCAGGGCTCTGTACGCAGAGGCACTGTCAAGCACAGGTGCTGAGGAGCACAACCAGAGAGAGAGCGAGGCAAAGACAGGCACACCACTGAGCATCTCATACTTGCTGCCCCAATCTCTTAAAGACTACACAGGCCGAAGCCTATCTTATAGAATGTGACCCGCCCAGGGGTCTATGGGAACTTGTACCCCGGCATTGATATGGGGGTGCTGTCTCGGTGGCTGGTGCCCGGGCCCGTAGCCCTGGGGGTCAGCTGAATAAAGGGTTAAATGATAAAAGTCTCATGACGCCGGTGAAGGCACTAGCGCTGCTTCAGACTTCTGGGGATGATGGACGGGCAGCTTGGGTGGTACAGCTCCTCACAGTTGGAACGGGGTCCCCGGGCAGTGATAAGGTGACTGGGATTTGGACAGGGAGGTGGATAGGCAGCCGGGCCGCTGCGACAGTCTCTAGACCGGATGGATTCAGGGATAGACGAACTGACGCACACACTGTGGATCGTTTCTGTACCTTTACTGATGGTATTGCAGGCACTTTCCAGGGTACATTTCAGGTGGTTGGGAGGCACGTCTGGATTTCCACAGTGAGTGGTGGATAAGGCCTCCTTGTCTCTTTTCCCTCATTGAAGCCTCTGACCCATGTAAAACTAAGCCTGACCTGTGTCTTTCTCTCACCCATTCTGTAGTTTCGAGAACCTTTGTCCTGACTCCTGGGGGCTCCTCTGCCCCCAGTCTGCTCCTTACTCTTTCTCTTCGACCTCAGTCTCAGGTCCTCCCACAGGCTAGGCTGGTCAACTGGCTCGGGCCTAGCACGGCTCCGACACACCAGGACGTCTTTACAGGGGAAAAGTTCCAGGGAAAATGTTAAGAGTCTCTACAGCAAAGTCTCTGTAAGCTCCAGTTTCAAACAGGTTTAAAGTCTTTTTAAAGTCCAAGACATTCAAAACAAACCAATAAACATTTTCCCTATGGATGTCTCTGCTTAGGAGACCTGGTACCTCCTCTCCACCCCAGGCACTTTCTGTTCCTAACTCAATGTGCATGGGGCTGGGCCCAGTTCATCCACCCTTCTGTACACTACTAGTTACATTTAATGTACATTCTGTTTCATATTTACATGTTACCCTTGTTATATTTTATAGTTTACACATTATACGCATTCTCCATACCTGGACGGGGTTGACCTTGGCTACTACGACAAGACCTACGTAATGCTTGTTGTCTCAGGTGATGTGCTCAACACTGTGTGATTTGTAGAGGTATATGTATTTTGGGTTGCTCTATGTGTAATAGGCAAACTGGGTAACTGTCTGCGTGGCCTTAGTCTCACTATAGGGCTGGCAGTTTCACTGATTGCAGGATCCTCTGGTTCTGCTACAAGGGACGATTCTTCTGGAACTTGGACAGGTACTTATGGAACTCTTGCAGTTTCTTCCAGTGTTCTCTGTTCTTCCATTGGTTGGTAAAAGAGGATTACTGGCACAAATACTGCTCCCTCACATTGGGGCCAATCCTCTGGAAAGTCTCCAAGTATTGTATGAATCACTTTTTCCTTAGGTTCTACTGGACTTATACAAGGCATTCCTTCTCCTTGCGTTCTAAGTTGTTCTGGATATACTTTCAAATGATCCCTTGATACAGTTGCAGTAGTTCTACCTCCATCTTTACTGATGAGACAGGTTTTACTGTTGTCAAAATTAGATTCTAACACAGTATAGGGCTCTTTTTCCCACTGGTCATCAAGTTTATGATGTCTTCTTTTTCTTTTTAGTACAACTTCTCCAGGTACTAAAGGTTCAGCTTGTCCACTCTTGTTGTAATTTTTTGTTTGCTTTTCTCTGATCTTGTTCAGATTGTCTTCTACACATGCTTGTACCATTTTGTACTGTTCTTGGTGAGATGTGTCCCAATCGACATTAGTTTCTGCGTCTGGTATTACAATTCCCATGTCCAAGTCAACTGGTAATTTTCCAGGACGTGCTCTCATTAGATAAGCTGGTGTGCAATTGGTGGAACTCACAGGTATGTTGTTGTACATGTCCACTAAATCAGGCAATTTGTCAAGCCACTGATTTCTTTCTTCCAAAGGGAATGTCTTCAACATGTCTATTACTATGTTGTTCATCTTTTCATTCATGCCATTTGTTTGTGGATGGTAAGGTCTGGTTCTAATTTTCTTGCACCCATAAATATGACAAAATTCTTGAAAGATCTCAGCTTCAAATGCAGAACCTCTATCAGTCAACACCTGTTCTGGATACCCATGTGGTCTACAGAAATAGGCTTGAAAGGTTTTTGCTGCTGTCTCAGCTGTCAAGTCCTTCACTGGAGAAACTGCCAGGAATCTGGAGTAGTGATCTACCATTGTTAAGGCGTAAGTGTAACCTAATCAGCTTGGTGTTAATTTTACATGATCCAAGGCTACTATCTGAAGTGGTTGAGTGGTGACAATTGGCTGGAGTGGTGCTCGTTGACTCTCTTGGTCTTTTCTCCTCAAGTTGCATGGTCCAGTTTTTACACCATCTCTCTATGGATCCTCTCATGCAAACCCATAAAATCTGTCTTTCAGCATCTCGAGCTTTTTCAATCCGAAGTGTCCTGCTTGATTGTGGTATGCATCTAACACGATCTGGACATCCTTCTTGGGTACCACTATTTGCCAGACCATCTCATGGGTTCTGGGATTGATGTAGCACTTACATAGTTTCTCTTGGTATATGAACAGCTTACTTCTCTCATTCCATAGGTGTTTGCCCTCTGGTGGAGCATCTGGAGCAAGACGGAAATCCTCCTGGGTTACCAGCCCTTTAACTAAACAGATAGCCAGGTCACTGTCTTGGGACTCCTTCCAACCATAGTGAGGTAATGGATTTACTGTTCTCCCAGGGTATTTTCTTGCTGATATTGGGATGCTCTGTGGCGATGAAAGGCAGGTAGCTCTACTTCTTCTAGCTCATCCACATCTTCTCCCACATCTAGTAAGTGAGGCATCCTTGACAAAGCATCAGCATTGGCATTGTTACAGCCGGGCATGTACTTGTTGGTAAACTGGTAATTTGACAACCGAGCCATCCAGCATTGCTCCATTGCACCTAACTTCGCGGTTTCCAGGTGGGTAAGAGGATTATTATCCGTGAAGGTGGTGAATTTTGCATACGCCAGGTAGTACTTGAACCATTCTGTGATGGCCCAGACCAAATCCAGGAATTCCAATTTGAAAGAGCTGTAGTTCTCAGGATTCCTTTCTGTAGGGCGGAGCTTCCTACTGGCATAGGTGATCACTCTTTCTTTGCCATTTTGCTTTTGTGCTAAAACAGCTCCTAACCTCACATTGCTGGCATCAGTGTACAGCAGGAACAGTTGGTTTTAGTCAGGGTAAGCCAGGATCTCTTCACCAAGCAGGGCCTCTTTCATCTGTTTGAAGGACTCTTCCTGTTCCTTGCCCCACTCAAATGGAGGACCTCTTGACTTGCCTTTCTTGGGCTGGCCTACCAGGAGATTTTGTATAGGTGCTGCTTTCTAAGTATATTCCTTGATGAATCTCCTGTAGTACCCTACCAGTCCCTGGAACTGAGGTAGCTCTCTGACACTTGTTGGTCATTCTCCGATTACGGCAACTTTATCCGGATCTGCTGCCACTCCTTCGGAACTGACTACATGTCCTAGATATTGGACCTTTGGCTTCAGCAGATGGCATTTAGATGGTGTCAGCTTCATCCCGAACTTGGATAACGCTTCAAATACCTCTGCCAGGTGTTTAAGGTGTTCTTCACAGGTTTTTGAATACACTATGACATCATCTAGGTAGAATAGTACAGTCTCAAAGTTTTGGTGCCCCAGGCAACAGTCCATCAGCCTCTGGAACGTTCCTGGTGCATTACATAGTCCAAATGGCATGCAGTTAAATTCACACAGACCCATGGGTGTTGTAAATGCTGTCTTCTCCCAGTCCTATTCTGCAACGGAGACCTGCCAATACCCACTAGTGAGATCTAGGGTTGAAAAGTAATTAGCAGACTTTAATGCAGCAAGTGACTCGTCTATGCGGGGTAACGGGTAGGCATTTTTATGTGTTATGCGATTTATCTGCCTATAGTCAACACACATTCTCATGCTGCCATCTTTCTTTTTGACCAGGACTAGTGGAGCTGCCCAGGGACTGCAACTATCTCTTATGACCCCTGCATCCTTCATGTCCTACAACATCTCTTTGGCATGCTGATAATGAGCTGGTGGAATAGGTCTGTATCGCTCTTTAATGGGTGGATGTGGGTATATGATGATGTACCCCTTTGATCCTCCCAAAATCTAGTGGATACTTATTGAATACCCGTTCATATTCTTGGACTACCTGATAGACACCATGCTTTTGGTGAACAGGAGTGGAGTCAGTTCCTACATGGAGCTGTTTACACCAGTCCTCAAGCTGTCCTTTGGAATTGTTGTTCTCCACCGAGTCTGGGGAGGTCAAGGGCTCCACTGCTTGTATAGCGTTGTTGTTCACAGTGTACAGCTTAGCAACGGTGGAATACCTAGGTAGTTTGACCTCATCCTCCTCACAGTTTAAGATGTGGATGGGTACCCTTCCCTTGCGTAGATCTACTACCCCCCTGGCTGTCAAGACTGTAGGCCTATGTTCTGTACTGATGGGCTCTACTACCGCTTGGTAGTCCTGTCCCCTTAGGCCTATAGCTGCTTAGCACCAGTTAATCATTTCACTCATTCGGGGTATCACAATGGGAATCGGGTCTGTTACCCGTACCCTACCAATCTCACCTCTGGCAAGTTTTACCTGTCGTTGGTGCAGAAGGGCTCTGATCTCTCGCTGAAGAACTCTCCCCTGTCCGGGTTTGTCAGTGTCCGCAAGCTGTTGGAGCAAGAACAACACTTCATCAAAACATTTGCTAATAACATTAGTACCAAGGATATATGGATCTGTGTAATTAGGACTAGTTTCCACCAAAATAAGTCCTTGGTCTTTCAACTCCACCCTCCCACTTTTATTGTTACCTCTCTAACCCCGATTAAGTTAAGTGGTAAACCATTAGAAGCATGAATAGTGAGGCCTGGATCTGGTGGGTTAAGTTTAGCATCAAACCAGAATCTTTTGTAAAGCATATTATGTATTGTGGTCACCTGTGACTCAGTGTCCAGCAATGCAGGTGTGGGGATGCCTTCTAGTACGATAGACAAGTATGGTCTCTCTCCAATGTATCTATCATACCAGTCTGATGGGCCTGATCGGGCTACTCCTGGGGTTGGCCCCTGCCCCCAAGGGTTGCTGGTTCAAAGGACAGTGGTTTGCAATATGGCCTGTCTTGTTGCAGCGACGACAGATGGGTTCTCCTGTGGAGCTTTGGTGATCAGTGGTCCCCCCATGTTCTCATCCATGGGACATACTCCAGGCTGTCGGAGAGCTGTATCTTCCCTGATGACTTTGGCTCTGCCTATAGCTGCAGGGATTCCATAACTTTGGCCAGGTTCTTACTCATCTGGCGTACCTCAAAGCACAGCTTGTCAAACTGATTGGGAGTCGCAGACTGCATATTTGTTTCAGCTGCAGGTGAAGGAGTGGGTGGTACTGTGGGTACAGGAGCCGCATCACCCTGCCACCGCTGTATGGTAGAGTCTGGGGTTTCTGAAGACTGTAAACCCTTGATAGCCATTTATTTTAAGGTGTTAAGGTCTGCATCCGGGTGATCTAAGGCCCACCAGCGCACAGTCCTGCTCTCTTCATGTGACATTAACCCCGGGTAAATTGTTCAATGAGCATTTTATCCTCGTCCTGTACACTAGCTGGACTGACTTGTCTCAGAGCCTGCAGCGCTTCCTGCAAGAGCCAGGCATAGTCTCTGATACTGTCCTGAGGCTGCTGGTAACAGTGATAAAATCTCATGTGGAGGTCAGTCTGACTGCGATTTTCAAAAGCAGTCTGTAATTTATCAAAGATAATAGTCACTGATTGCTGGTCTACCTATGACCAGGTTTCAATCTCCCGCTCTGTTGCACCGGTTAACTATCCCAATACAACAACAACTTGCTTCTTGCCAGTCATCGCGTACATGTCCAGCACACTGCAGATTTTCCTTTTAAGGTATCTGGCCGGCTATCGTACTGAGGTAGCCACTTAGCTCCCGGGACATATGGTAGAGATATCGGCATGATCGGTGCTACAGCCCCTGCTGGTGTGGGTACCCCATCGACCGGAGGAGCGTTCAGAGCTGGCTGATCGACAGGGTCAAGATCTGCGGGATCTACGGGATTCATCATGTTGGCGCCCCCTAGTGAATCACGGCTAGTCTCTTTAAGGGAAAAGAAACTGTAATTCCACAGGCAGGCAGCTGAGCACTTGGGAGTTTTCGGATCGGGTTGTGGCGCTTTGGAAGTTGTCAGCAGAGCGCAGAGCAGGACTTGGCTTCACGCCCCTTTGGCCTTACGCCCACTTTCTTGACGCTCGATGGCACAGAAATGGCGGCCGAATCTTAACGGTTCGCAAAACACACTCAATATACACGGCAGACAGTACCCGGTGACACCGGGCACGAAATCCTGTTTGTGACGCCAAAGCTTTGACCCGCCATGGGGTCTATGGTAACTCGGTACCCGGGCATTGATATGGGGGTGTTGTCTCAGTGGCTGGTGTCCGGGCCCATAGCCCTGGGGGTCAGCTGAATAAAGTGTTAATTGATAAAAGTCTCATGACGCCACCTGTGGATTCTGGTGAAGACACCAGCGCTGCTTCAGACCTTCGGGGATTATGGATGGGCAGCTTAGATAGTACAGATCCCCACAGGTGGAGCGGGGTCCCCAGGGCAGTGATGAGATGACGGGGATTTGCACAGGGAGGTGGTTAGGCAGCCGGGTCACTGCGACAGTCTCTAGGCTGGACTGGTTCAGGGATGGACAAACTGACATACACACTGTGGATAATTTCTGTACCTTTACTGATGGTGTTGCAGGCACTTTCCAGGGAACGTTCCAGGTGGTCGGGAGGCACTTCTGGATTTCCACAGTGAGTGGTGGATAAGGCCTCCTTGTCTCTTTTCCATCGTTGAAACGCCTGACCATGTAAAACTAAGCCTGACCTCCTCTGTGTCTTTTTCTCACCCGTTCTGTAGTGTCGAAAACCTTTGTATGGGCTCCCGCTATGACTTCTCCTGTGATCCCTGGCTCCCCTATTGGTTGCGTGACAGGTGTCCGGGAGACTGGAGTCTCCTCGGTGAACCAGTATTTCTGCTGGGCTTGATGCTCTCCTGCAGACTCCGACTCCGGTGTCCAGGTTGCTTCCTGGGGTGAACCGGTATGGCTCCTCTTCCCCAGTCTGCTCCTCTACTCCTTAAGCCTTGCCTTCGACCTCAGTCTCAGGCCCTCACAAAGGCTAGGCTGGTCAATTGGCTCGGGCCTAGCACGACTCTGACACACCAGGATGTCTTCACAGTTCTCCTAGTGACTGCACACTCTGGCTAACTCTGCCCCCAGCACCAGTATTTATAAGGGATCTTGCTTAAAGGCAGCAAGTGGAGCTCCCCTACTGTTCTGGGGTGGAAAGTGTGTTTATGTGGGTTACCTGTTGTGGAAATCCAACCATGCCTTAGGTGGTCCTGTGGCTACCTGTAATGGCTGGTTGCCACAAGTGTAACACCTATGACCTGTTGAAACTTGAAGCTTGCTGTGAGTAAACTGGGATGGAGAGTTGCAAAACTGTGTGAGACTGTGTTATTTGCACTGCAACCGGCTGTGAATGCCACTGAGCAAGGTAATGAGGCCTAACATTAACCCCCTGCCTGCCATAGACTACCAATTACTCCATCCGCTGCCCTGGGGACCCGCTCCACCGTGGGAGCCACTCCATCCAGCTGCCTGTCCATTGTCCCAGAGGTTCTGCAGCAGCGGCGGCTACCCATAGCCGCAAACCACGGGTGGTGTCACAAACAATTCTCTCTTTAAACCACCCTATCCCTATATACTCCCCAAGAACTCTTTGATGCTGAACCAAGGGTCACGGAACTGGGTCTCAACCCCTGTGACTCCCCGGAAGCACCAAAGCCCGATTCCAAGTGTCCCACGGCCCTGGGGCCCATCACAAACTCCCCTAAAGTGTGATATCTACCACGAGGGATTAGTACATGTATGATGCAGTATATGGATTTTGTATTTATGTGTGTGAAGAAAGTAAAACTAAAGCTCTTTGTTTTGATGTCATTTGAATCTGCTTCATCAAAGGGAATCATTCTAACACTAAACCAAATGTTATCAATGTACTTTCCTAAGCTCTGTATACTGTAAGCTTTATAATAAAAATGCACCAAGGACACTAGAATGAAAGGAAACTATCAGGCCTGGTCTATGTTCCAGGTTTGATAGAATATATGCACTTGTACACAAGGCACAGCATATTGCTATGGGCTCTGTAATTAGCACTGCTGCTTTTAACAATATGTACAATATACTTGTTTCCACTGACACTTTAAAAAATACTGATAACTTTAGCTATAGTTGAATATGGCCGCTAATAAATTTGGTCATAACACATACATGCTGCCAAATGGAAACTAGCCTGCTGTAGGTAAATACATTCTAATCAGCCATGTGATGTAAAACATATAAATAATTGTAAAATATAAATTGTATGTATAAATAATGTAAAAAATAATATTTTTTAATCTAAACGAATAGTAAAATATTCGGGTTCGTCTTATTCATACCGAATACCATGAACTAATCAGGTATTACCAAATGCAAGTCAATGGGGAACTCGTGCATTTTTCTGGGAAACCTTCCAGAAAAATGCTTAAATTCCCCATTGATTTGTTATTCCTGGAGTATACTGGATTAGATCATGGTGTTCCGTGAGAATAATCTAACCCAAATATTTTACTATTCGCTCAACGATAATTATTTTATATTGAACTAAGGTTTTCACCTCTAGATATTTCAAAGTGATTTACTTTTTGTATCATAATAATATTATAAGGATAATAAAGTGGTTCAAGTGATTCACACGCAGTATCATTTGATTCTTTCAGCTATGGCATGTAATGCAAATGTACAGTACCATTGGGAAGATTCCCTATCAGTCTCAGGTAACAATCATATGGCATGTATATAGCACAGACTTACACACTTAAACACCATTCTTCATTTAATACTGTGCATCATTTTATTTTTAAGCATGTTAATCCTGGCTTTGCAATGACAACAGCTGAAGTATTACAGAATCAGATCTCTCAGATTTTTACCAATGAATCCTTACCAGGTAAATATAAAAATAGTTTTCTATATATAAAACCTAAGCACATATAAAAGTATAGTCTATATGGGGTCCAAAACTCCGAACAGAGATCCGCATGCGCCCTGCTTTCACTAAAAAGAAAACGCACACCTGTGGACAACTTATAATGATTAAATACCTCAGTCAGGGCTGCAGTCCCCACTGTGTATGATTTCCATCCGACTCTGGCAGTAAATCATGGCATCTGCCCACTGCAGACAAATAATGCAATGCTGCCATATTTTGCACAACAAATTTAAAAGTGGGACGGGTCCTAAGATGCAGAATATGACATGCACATGCAGCATTGTTGGCAGTTCTTGACCTTGCTAGACAAACAGAGCTTTTCTGAGCCAGCGCGGGCGTAAGTCATTAGCACAGCAGGAGGCCACAATGGGGAGTGGGGACCACGCAGCGGCCCTGCCTTGGGCGCATGTATCATTAAGTGAATAAATTAAATTCCGCTGTGAGTGATCACGTGTGAGTATGTGAACATGAGATATGTGTATAGGAAGGTGTCTGCAGAGTCACACTGCGCGCCTGCTGCTTCATCCTCTCGGAGAGCAGCTTGTGGGAGGACGGAGATCTCAGTGGATGCCGGTAAGAATAAGGTCTTTATTCATGGTGTTGGGGCAGGAGGGCTGCAGAGAGAGACACAGTTCACATCCTGATAACTTCACATAGTCAGGTCAGGGGCCACCCTACTGGGGCTTACAGTAAGTGACTGCAGGGGTCTGTGGCGGATTAGGTCGTCCTGTCAGTGCCAGGTCACCGACTCCAGTGTCACCCAAACTACAGCAAAGCTCAGACTCTGCAATAATTAAATCTGAACCCCAGCAGAGACCACAGACCTCAATATAAAGTACAAAGTCCTGCACTGATCACATCTGAACCTGCAGGATATCACAAAATATACTATATGGCTCCATATATATGTGAAGTCCTATAGGCAGGTCCGAGTGTGATCAGAACAGTGCATTATATATCCATGTACATGATATATCCAGTGTACAGATGGGGACATAAACAAGGAAGGGCCCATTTATATCAGAATTGGGACCATATATACCAGTATAGGGACATATATACCAATGTGGGGGATCTATAAACAATGATGGGGGACATATATACCAAAATGTGGGTCCTAAATACCAGGATAGGGACCTATATACCAGGATCAGTTCCATATATACCAGTATGCGGGACCTATATACTAGTAGGGGGACCTATATACCAGGATGGGGGACCATATATACCAGGATGGGGGACCTATATATCAGGATAAGAACCATATATACCAGGATGAAAACCATATATACCACAATAGGGGACCATATACTTTATACCTGAATGCCAGACATATATACCAGGATGGAAATCATATATACCAGGATGAGGGGACCATATATAAAAAGATGGGGACCACATATGCCAAGATGGGGGAATTACATACCAGGATGGTGACATATATAACAGGAGGGGTGACACTAATATGTGGCACCCCTGCGGTCTGGTCGCCACAGAGGGGTACTGCACCCAATCCACGGGTGTCACTGTTCTCAGTAAACGGGATGGTAAGTTTAGACACCCGCAAAAGCACCCGAAACACCCGTTCCCAGGGACAGCAGGCGGACCCTGCATGGGGAGGGCCCAGGTAGTCAGCAGGATGGCAGGGAAAAATGTGGAGGGTGGGAAGTTAGTAGGAAACCAGTCAGGAAGTAGGGGAGTAGATAAAAAGGCTAAACAACAGAAAGTGGGAGCTCAGTCGAGAACAGAATGTGGCAGCAGTTAAAGGAGCAGGACCTGGAGGACTTGAGCGGAGATGAGGCCTGTCCTGGGTCCCGGAAAAGCAGGCTGAAGAGAGGAGAGGGAGCCCTAGGGGCATGGGCAGTGAGCGATCCACCGGTGTCCAAATCTGAAGTGAAACTGAAGGGCAGGTTGAGAACCAAGGGACGACCTGAAAGTGGCGAGGAGACTCTACACTTCAGCCACGGAACCGGAGGCCACGAGCTGTGGCCGACTCCCGACACATCTGCCGAGAAGGTAGCCATACTAGGGTCATGGGACTTGGTATCAGTCACCTGACAGGACCCGTGGCTGCTGGATTGGGGCACTGTGTGCGGAGGCGCAAGCAGGAGTTAGGAGAACAGGCAGAGACAGAGAACAACCCAAGAAGGAAGGAACACAAAAGGGGTGTGCTGGACAAGCTATCCCGGTTGGTGAGAACTATCCGAACTGCGACTGAACCAGAACTGTACCCTGTGGTAGTGGCAAAGTGAAAGCTAAGTAAACCGGGTATGGAACTCAGAACTGTGTGCGAGACTGTTCATTTCCTGCCTGAGGAGTGATAGACTGATAAGCCACGCAGGCCGCATGGACCTGCGGTGAGACGCTCCAATCCCTCTTTCACTGGCCAGATCAGCCCCGCTGGCCCACCATCACCAATACCTCTACACCGGTTGCCCTGGGGACCCGCTCTACCCGTGGGGAGCGAAACCAACACCACTGCCATCCCATCGTCCCCAGAGATCCCGGATCGCAGCGTTGGCCATCCATGGCCGAATACCATGGGTAACGTCACGACAACACCCCTAAATCCCTATAAAACCCCTAGTGCATGAACTGCCGTCATGACCCTTTTATTGACCGTTCCAGGGCCACGGACAGGGTCGCGTTACCGTGACCTCTCAACCCCCAATGACATGACCAGAGGAACCTGACTCTGAGTACCCCACGGCACCTAGGCGCATCAACTACATAATGAAGGGAGGGCAATTCATAAGTCTTTATATGCTTTAGAAAGCTACAAGGGCCCATACACCAGAGCAACATGTGGGGGAAGGGGACCCAGGTCCAAACTTTACATCAGGGCCCATTAGATTCTAATTACACCACTGACCAGCAGGGTTGTTAGGACTGTTTCTTTGCAGCGCTGGAATACTGGCTTCATATCCCACCAAGGACAACATGTGCAACGAGTTTGTATGTTCTATCGTATATGTGTATGTTTCTTCCCACACTTGAAAGATATGCTGATAGGGAATTTAGATTGTGAGCCCCTATGATAAGAGTGATGATGGGGTTTGTAAAGCACTGTGGAATTAATGGCACTATAAAAGTGAGTAAAATAAATAAATAATATAAATGACTGGAAACAATGTGTCTCGGATGACTAGTCTGAGATAGGTCCCCGAAAGAGCTTTCCCATCCTGCTCCTGTAGACTGATATCTATCCATATAAGTATGTATAGGAAGAGACTTGCTTATTTGGCCAGTCATTCTAGTCGCATTGTCGCTGGACAGTATGTTTTCTCTAAAATGCTGCAGCATTGCAGTAAAATGTGTATGGCTGTAACCTGAACTCTATTTCATGTTGCCATTCTTCGAGAACGTCAGTCAATTGTCAGGTTCTCTTTAGGATGCTCACATGGTGTCTTGCTGCTGAAAAGAAAAATTATAGGCTGTAATCTGTGACGTTTTCTAGCAGAGAACATTTAATATCACAGCAAAACACAGCAAGAATATATGGTTTTGTGCTATTTATGGGTCCCTTAAATGTGAAGAGCTGTATGTAACCACAGGGCTGCCATCAAGAATTTCAGGGTTCCATACTGGCAACATTTTGGGGCAACCTTGAGACTTTGCCAGGCTCCACTCTAGCTCCACCTCATCCCCCTTGAAATTTTCACAGTCCAACTCCCACTCTTGGAAAACTCCACTTCTGCCTCACATCCTCATCAACACATTAACATTTCCCAATCGAACACCAGATCACATACATAGCCATGACAAGGTAGACTGTCTTGGCCGGGCCCTACTCTACTCTAACCTATTAAAAATTCTTAAAATATGCAATACTCTTTTTAGCTATATTTTTTATTTCACATAGTGACCAAATGCTACAATATGATGAATAGTAAAAAAAAATACAACAATTATTAACATAAGTGCCATTATTTATAGGAGCTCTATACATAGTGTACAGTGTATACTGTCAGTGAACGGTAATTCAGAAATTACCGGTGACAATATTCACAGAAGCCCTGTATATAGTATATAGTGTAAGTACAGTGCCTACAAGTAGTCTTCAACCCCCTGCAGATTTAGGTGGTTTGATAAGATGCAAATAAGTTAGAGCCTTCAAACTGCAAACGAGAGTAGGATTTATTAACAGAAGCATAAATCTTACAAACCAAAAAGTTATGTTGCTTAGTAGAATTTTAATAAATTTTAAACATAAAAGTGTGGGTCAATTATTATTCAACTCCTAGGTTTAATATTTTGTTGAATAACCCTTGTTTGCAATTACAGTTAATAATCGTCTTTTATAAGACCTGATCAGGCCGGCACAGGTCTCTGGAGTTATCTTCGCCCACTCCTCCATGCAGATCTTCTCCAAGTTATCTAGGTTCTTTGGGTGTCTCATGTGGACTTTAATCTTGAGCTCCTTCCACAAGTTTTCAATTGGGTTAAGGTCAGGAGACTACTAGGCCACTGCATCACCTTGATTTTTTCCCTCTTGAACAGGCCTGGTTTTTTGGCTGTGTGCTTTGGGTCGTTGTCTTGTTGGAAGATGAAATTAGACCCATCTTAAGATCCTTGATGGAGGAGCGGAGGTTCTTGGCCAAAATCTCCAGGTAGGCCGTGCTATCCATCTTCCCATGGATGCGGACCAGATGGCCAGGCCCCTTGGCTGAGAAACAGCCCCACAGCATGATGCTGCCACCACCATGCTTGATGTAGGGATGGTATTCTTGGGGTCGTATGCAGTGACATCCAGTCTCCAAACGTCACGTGTGTGGTTGGCACCAAAGATCTCGATCTTGGTCTCATCAGACATAGAACCTTGAACCAGTCTGTCTCAGAGTCCTCCAAGCGATCATGAGCAAACTGTAGACGAGCCTTGACATGACGCTTTGAAAGTAAAGGTACCTTACGGGCTCGTCTGGAACGGAGACCATTGCGGTGGAGTACGTTACTTATGGTATTGACTGAAACCAATGTCCCCACTGCCATGAGATCTTCCCGGAGTCCTTCCTTGTTGTCCTTGGGTTAGCCTTGACTCTTCGGACAAGCCTGGCCTCGGACGGGAGGAAACTTTCAAAGGCTGTCCAGGCCGTGGAAGGCTAACAGTAGTTCCATAAGCCTTCCACTTCCGGATGATGCTCCCAACAGTAAGACAGGTAGGCCCAACTCTTGGAAAGGGTTTTTTACCCCTTGCAGGCCTTGTGACCCCCACGATCTTGTCTCTGATGGCCTTGGAATGCTCCTTTGTCTTTCCCATGTTGACATTATGGTGCTGTTCACAAGTTTGGGGAGGGTCTTAAATAGTCAGAAAAGGCTGGCAAAAGAGATAATTAATCCACACATGTGAAGCTCATTGTTCTTTATGCCTGAACTACTTCTTAATACTTTAGGGGACCAAACAGAATGCTGGTGGTTTGAGGAGTAGAATAATAAATGACCTCTGAATTAACTTTTAACGCTTTAAAAAAAAAAAAAAAATTAAAAAATCTTTTTGGCTGCAGTGCATTTCCCACTTCCAGGCTGATCTACAGTCCAAATGTCACAATGCCAAGTTAATTCCGCATGTGTCAACCAGCTAAATCTGCAGGGGGTTGAAGATACTTGTAGGCACTGTATGTAGGTAAAACACTGACTCACCAGCGATGTCTCTTTGCCTTTCTTCTTCATCCACTGCAGACCACTATCACTTCTTCCAGCCAGGATTCATCTCTGCAGACAATAACACAGTTATCTAGAGCACATCTTCCAGAGCACATTCTCCAATTTTCCCCAACTTCTACATTATACCAGATGAAGAAGAAAAGTAACATAGTGTGCCTGCACAGTAACAGGACCTTCCCTCCATTGATAACAGTATCTCAAAAATATAATACATCACAGCAGTAATAATATCCCATAATTAGCCCTACAGTAATAATGTCCCATATCCTGGCTTCTTTGTGTAATAATACCCACATCCTGGCCCTCATAAGTCTCTAATCCAGCCTCATATGTTCTGCCATCCTACCCCATATATTTCTCCATCCTGCCCCCATTTGTCTCCCCATCCTGCCCCCATAAGTCTCCATCTGCCCCCTGTGTCTCTACCTCCCTTATATATCTCCATCCTGCTCCCATATGAACTCCATCCTAGCCTCAAATGTGTTTTCATTCTGCCCATATGTCTCCATCCTGTCCCATATAATCTCTCATCCTGCCCCGTGTTTCTACATCCTGCCTCCTTCTCCCATGTGTTTCCATCCTGCCCCCATGTGTCTCTTTCTTCCTCCATGTGTTTCCATCCTACCCCCATATGTTTCTCCCATTCTGCCCTCAGGTGTTTCTAATTTGTCATATGCAGTGTGGGACGTGGCAGCACATGACAACGGCATCATACACCGGAAACACGTATTATAGGGCGCACGTGCAGTTGAATTCAAAAACTGATGAATCCTGCCCCTTGGGTCCAGTGAGCAGAAACAAAAAAAGAAGACCCAGTCTGGGCCTCTCCTCCTTGCTTCTGCTCACTGGACCACATACAGTAATGCTCTGATGGTGTTTGGTGTGCTGCGTCTGGGTAGCAGACGCAAGTGCAGTCCCGAACATAGCATCTGCAAGTGAGCGTGATGCACCCCAGGGCAAGGTACTCAGCTCTAGGCTCGGTCTGGGATGTCACGGGTGGCTGCCCGAGGCTGTGGCCTGGTGGTCAATGAATAAGGGGTTAAATAAAGTATATACAAGTTTGTGACGCCACTTGCAGTATCTGGTGAAGCTCACCAGTGCCGTTACAGTCCTCGGTGGTCGATGGTATTGCGGCAAGTTGGTATAGTCCCCGCAGGCAGGACTGGACCGCTGGGGCAGCGATTCTGTAGGAGAAACAGTTCATGCAAGAAAGGATGCAGCAGAGTCGACAACTCACTTCACCATGTACTTTACTGGAAAACTTTCAATCATTACAGTCTTTCAGTAGCAGTAGATGTTACTTGGCAAATGGCTACGGGTGCTGCAAGTGGAATTTCTGGCTGTTAGCTGGATCCTCACTGTGTACCATTCTTTCTCCTTTCTTCCCTTGCCTCCAGTGGCGGTGAAGTCTGATCTCTTGTAGATGAATTTGACATCCTGCTGCTTTGCTTAGTCTCCTCTCCCTTCTACCGTTGGGTGAACCTTCTCTGGATGCTTCAGCGTTCTGCTGCTCCTGATTCCCCTCTCTCTCGGCTCTTTGGGAGTCAGAGGTGTACATAAATAAACCCTGTTCTTCTGATTTTCTGTGACCCGTATAGGAACTAACAGGTGCGGGCTTCAGTATCCGGTGGCTTCTTTGGGGCAAACCTTCAGGTTACTCTCTTCCCCTTTTAGAGTGAACTGACAATGTGAGCTACCTTCTCTCCTTCTTCTTTCTCTGGGATCTGTTCTGTCTTGGGTCCCTCAGCAGAGGAGACCCTCCTTGCTCCCTCCAAGCTGGCGGCCTGGCTCCAACTCCAACTAACTAACTCTCTAGTTCCCCCTAGAGGCCACTATATACCCTCCCCGGGTCCTTCCCACCTACTAACCTAGTGTGTGGGTGTTAGCTCTAGGGATCCACCTACTGACCATAGTTCCACTTGCAGTGGAGTGACTACACCGCTTTTCTGGGTGTAGTACCCTTTTGTGGCACCTACATGATGGGGCGCCACAAACGCAGCTGATAGAATCTGCCTGTGTTCACTGTGAAAAGAGAGAGAAAAGAGGACAGAGAGGAGAGAGAGGAAAGAGGACAGAGAGGAGAGAGAGAGGACAGACAGGAAAGAAAGTACTAAGAGGAGAGAGAGGAAAAAGGATACAGAGGAAAGAGAGGGGACAGAGAGGAGACAGAGGACAGAGAAGAGACAAGAGGACAGAGAGGAGACAGAGGACAGAGAGGTGACAGAGGACAGAGAGGAGAGAAAGAGACATTGATTTTCTATGGGTTTGGCTTTGTGAACGCATGCGTTCCCTGCTTTGACCTGCAGATGGGAATGTGTTCACATAGGCTCCCATTCACCACTGCCGGAGGCTTATGCACAAAATAAGCTCTGTGCGATGCACGAAAAATGCAACAAGATGCATTTTCCGTGTGTCTGCGATAACTTATTTTGTACGCAAGCGAACGCAAACGCAGCAGAGAGCAGACAGCCACAGGTACACTGCATCCCTATGTTAAACATAGGAACGCTGTACGCTTGCGTTTGGATGCGTTCGCAGACGCTGCGTTGCGAACACTAGTGTGAAACCGGCCTGAGATATCAGGATCTAATCACAGGATCACCATCTATTTACTCGGAATTTCACAAAAGGATATATATATATATATATATATATATATATATATATATATAAAGCTTTTTAACACAAGCAGCTCCTAAAAAATAATGCCTGACATTTCAGGTTCACCTCTGCCAGGCCTTGGTGAAAAGGAAACATTTTAATCACAATATTTTGTATCGCTATCCCATCAAGCAATTACATAAGTAATGAAAGTCCAGTAAATGTACTCAATTGCTCTCAATGTACCTAAGAAGGGTTGTCTCCTCAAGTTCTTAGACGGTTAACATGGCAAAGGGCTTGTAAAAACAACTTTGTACTAAATGTCCTCTGCGTTCTCAAGAACAAAGGTGTTATTAATTCTGTAGTGTGCAGCTCTTTGCCAAGGTTTACTTAGGCAAGGAGCTACCTGAATACTGGATCTCACTAGCCTCACTATATCCCACCAGCCTCACTATATCCCACCCGCTCACTATATCTCCCCAGCCTCACTATATCTCCCCAGCCTCTCTATATCTCCCCAGCCTCACTATATCTCCCCAGCCTCACTATATCTCCCCAGCCTCACTATATCTCCCCAGCCTCACTATATCTCCCCAGCCTCACTATATCTCCCCAGCCTCACTATATCTCCCCAGCCTCTCTATATCTCCCCAGCCTCACTATATCTCCCCAGCCTCACTATATCTCCCAGCCTCACTATATTCCCCAGCCTCACTATATCTCCCCAGCCTCACTATATCTCCCCAGCCTCACTATATCTCCCCAGCCTCACTATATCTCCCCAGCCTCTCTATATCTCCCCAGCCTCACTATATCTCCCCAGCCTCACTATATCTCCCCAGCCTCACTATATCTCCCCAGCCTCTCTATATCTCCCCAGCCTCACTATATCTCCCCAGCCTCACTATATCTCCCCAGCCTCACTATATCTCCCCAGCCTCACTATATCTCCCCAGCCTCACTATATCTCCCCAGCCTCACTATATCTCCCCAGCCTCTCTATATCTCCCCAGCCTCACTATATCTCCCAGCCTCACTATATCTCCCCAGCCTCACTATATCTCCCCAGCCTCTCTATATCTCCCCAGCCTCTCTATATCTCCCCAGCCTCACTATATCTCCCAGCCTCACTATATCTCCCAGCTCACTATATCTCCCCAGCCTCACTATATCTCCGAGTCCCAGCCTCTCGTATATCTCACAGCTTCATTGTATCTCAGCAGCTGCACAGGGAAAGCTGCAACTGCTAGCAGAATGCGAAAATGCTCAGTTCTCAGACATAGACATTACTGCCAGTCTGGGCAGTAAATCTTCATCTCCAGAGCTCATATGATTAAAACACTGTGGTAAAGAAAAATATTTCCCAGTTTCGTATATATTATGCCAATCCCAAAAAAAATAAAATGTTATAGAACATTCTTCACAATCACTGAATGAGAACATTCATGCTTACATCAAGGCTAAAAACTCTACCTAATGAAAGGAAAGGGAAATAGCGGTCTGTGTAGCGCTATGGCAAGGACTGAATTTACAGCAGTTAAAAGTTGACAAACCTTTATTAGAACCTTTGCTCCACAATGCGTTTTGGTAGCAGCTTGGTACCTTCATCAGGTACACAGGTACAAATAAGGGAAAAGTTGTGCAGCTGTACACTTGTCTAAAATCCGTGGGTTGGCAAAGAAGCATAACATACAAAGTATCTCTGCTTTGCAAGGCCAGCTTCACACCACCATTTTTCACTGTCAGGTTCTGTCCGGTATTTTGCAGGACCAGACCGAACCTGCTTTTGCCAGCTTCTTGGCTGGCACTGTCCACTGCTGAAATTTCAGTACCGTGGCTGCAGGGGAGCTGGCCGCGGTGCTGAAATTTCAGCGATGGAGCTCTCCAGGTGCTGCTTTTAACAGCTGCCACTCTTTCAGCAGCAGGCATCTGGGAATCGGCACGATCTTCTGCTGGATCCAGCGTGATCCGGCGCCCATAGACTCCCATGTTATGGGCGCCGGATCTGGGAGGATCCGGTTTTGTCCGATTTTTTGCATTGGACACAAAAAATGCTGCAGACTCCGGTTTTGTGTCCGATGCAAAATCGGATCCTCCTGGAAAAGCCCAAAACCGGATACCAAATAATAGCCATCCAGCCCCGTAGGGAGACCTGGGGGGCACACCGGAGAGCCTCGGACCCCAAAAATCGTGGTGTGAAGCTAGTTTTAGTTTTGTCATCAGTTTCCCTTCAGGATTTTTTTGTACTAGTGTGTCGCCTCGGGGTGTGGGGTACTCGGGTATCAGGCGGCAGAAGGGGTTAACTCTGTCACGGGGAATGGCGGTCGAGCCTGATCCCGTATCCCGGGGGACGGTTCTCTTGAAAAGGGATATTTACAAGGGATTATTTACTGTTTGTAGTTGTAGTGACGCCACCTGCAGTTTCTGGTGAAGTAGCACCAGCGCCGCCACAGTCCTCTGGAGGTCGGTGGTATTGTGGCTGAGATGTTGTAGTCCTCCGCAGGCAGGACTGGGACTCCGGGGCAGCAATCCTGTGAAAGGAATAGGTTCATAGGAAAAGAAGATGCAGCAGAGTCAAAGTCACTTCACTCCGGGTACTTTACTGGAACTTTAGCAGTGTTTATTACAGTCCTCAGTGCAGTAAGATGTTAAATGACAAGTGGCTACGGGTGGCTGCAAGTGGATCTCTGGTAGCTAGACGGAACCCGCAGCGTGTGCCTTTCCTGTTCCAATTTTCCCTGCTTCCCTGTAGTTTTGTGTGAAGTCTGAGCCCATAAAGTGGATCTGACCTCCTGCTGCCTCTCACTCTCCTAGCTCCCGTCGGGTTGCCTTCTCTTGACACTGCGGCTCTGCCCTGCTGTGTCTGGTACCTCTTCTGGTCACTTGAGAGTCGGGGCCGTATATAAATATACCTTTGTATATCGGATTTTCTGCAAGCCTTAAAGGTTGCCACAGGTGTGGGCTGTACCCGGTTTCCTATGTCCCCCTCTCGCTCTCTGTATCTGGGATCTGTCCTTGTCATCCCCGGGTCTCTCAGCCGAGAGACCCTCCTTGCTCCCTCAGGCCATCCGCCTGACTAACCTACTTCTACTCCCCATTGAGGTGGTTTTTGTACTCCCTCCCGGTTACCTCCCACTGTGTGATTAGTGAGGGGTGTGGGTTTAGGGTTCCCCCTATCGTCCCGAAATCCACTTGCAGCTAGGGTGGACTACACCTCTTTTACGGGTGCAGTACCCTCTGTGGCACCTACATAGTGGGGCGCCACACTAGCTGCAGGAAAATGAATATGTGGGCAATATATATATTTAAATTGATTCTTTGAAGGCTTTTACGTGGCAGTTTTTATTTTTGCCTAAAGTCAGGAGAAGATCCAAATAAAAGGAAAACAATTTAAAAACAGAGAAAAAAAACAAACAGGACACTTTTCTCTTTTGAATCTACTCTCATTTTTAGTTCAGAAAACTGCACATGGGAATCCAGCTCAGTTTCTCTGATTTTCTGTGTTATTAAGAACGCTTTTGACCTTTTTTAACACATAATTTTAAGTTTTCAGCTGCATTTATGAGTCAAGAAACATATACTACCCAGATCTGATGATAAAATGACTATTCCTTGCATTGTTTCATATTCTTTTTTTATTTTTATTTTTTTCAGCTCTCTCCAGCATATCCAGTATTTGGGAACTTGCTTCCAATCTCTGTTCCAAACACACAGGTACAGTACACCATTTACCAAATGTTATGCAAACAGTGAAAATAAAGATAGAGAGGAATATAAGTAATTATATATAGCAAAATAAGCACATTTTAACACCTTACCATCTGAGCCCATTTTCATTTTTCTCTTTTGTCCCTCCTCATCCCTCCCCTCTTTCTTCCAAAAACCAGTACTTTTTATTATTTTTTTTTATTATTTTTTTATGCATAGCCAGATGTAGTCTGTTGACGGCATGTAATTGGGGTTAACACAAAGATTTCAGCTTTGTGTCCCTTATCACACTGTGTATTATTGTTTACCTGCATGTTTGTTTTACACAAGTAGTTTGTCATTTCAGGGACACAGCAGTGTATGAGCGCAAGTCCAGCATACTCCATGTTTGCTCAGATGTAGCCGGCTTGTGGGTCATTTAAGTGTGTTGTAAAAAGTGTATTCACTTTTACCCCATAATCCTTCACTTACTACTAATCCCCCTAATCCTTCCACCTAGTAAGGAACTTCCTTTTCAGAACTGTTCCTCCACATAAAATCCTTTGTCTCCAGATACACATGACCACCTTATGCCCTCTCCTGCTACTAACAATCTCTCTGCTTCTCCTCATTGCTTGTGATATCTCTACAAATCCTTGCCCCCTGACCATACACCCATAGTTATTTCTAACCCCCATCCATGATCTATCACCCTTACTAACCTTATATACATTCACCCAGCCCCCACTCCCCTAGTTCCTCTAACAGAAGCCCTATTGAACACGCTCTGTCCACAACAAACTGTCATATATCCAAGGCCTATTCATCACTAACAAACTTTCCTTCTAGGAATCATTGAAACCTGACTCAGCAACTCTGACGCAGCCTCTCCAGCTGCACTTTCTTATGGTGGATTCCATTTTTCCCACAGCCCAACAAATAGCATGCAGGAGGAGTTGCCTCCTGTCAGATAAATACTTCTTCACCCAAATTCTACTGCCACCATCCTTACTCTCCCTTCTTTTGAGGTACACTCTGTGTGCATCTACTCCCCCTCCAACAGGCTGTCATTTACCACCCCCTACAGTCAGCCCCACCTTTTTTGACCACTTCAACACCTGGCTTCTCCATTTCCTTTCTGCTTACATTCCCACTATCATCATTGGTGACTTCAACTTCCCCATTAACACTTACCATTCAGCTGTCTCACTTTTAAGTGTCAATTTCTCCTTCAGCCTCAATCAATGGTCCCCTGCAGCTACCCTAAAAGATGGGCACACTAGTCTTCACCCTCCTCTGTTCTGTATCTAACCTCTCTAAGGCTGCCTTCACATTTGCGTTTGTGTCTGCATGCGGAGGACATGCAGATGCAAATGCAGGGCAAACGCTGCCATACTGATGTGAACGCAGCGGAGATTCTCTGCATGCATTCACATCAGTAAGGTGCCTGGACAGCCAATCAGCGATCTCGGCGGTGGCCGGGAGGCGGAGAGCAGCGGCAGAGATCTCCTCCTCCCGTCCGCCGCTGAGATTGCTGATTGGCCACCGGGAGTGATTTCAATGTGATCCGCAGCATTTTCCTGTGCTGTCATGCGGAGGACACTGCGGATCCATTGAGATCCATGCATTGTTTGTGCGCTTGCGAACTTTGCTGATAAAACAAGCACCCGCGAATGCACAAAAAATGCAACATGTTGCATTTGGAGGGCGGAGGGGGGCGCACAAATTATGCGCATCCAAACAGAACCGCAACAGAACGCAGCCAAACGCAGCTACTATGCGTTCCCATGTTAAACATAAGAACGCAGTGCGCATGCATTTGGCTGCATTCTGTTAGGCGGCGTTCCAAACGTAAATGTGAAACCAGCCTAATTTACCTCTTCCCCTGTCTGACCACAACCTACTCACATTCTCTTCCCTTATAACACCAAGTACACAACCTCCAGTCCACAAATTCGCACATCCCCCACAGAAATCTCAAACACCTCGATCTACACAACCATTCTCAGGTCCTTGTATGCAGTCATAGATTCCTCACGCAATGCAGATGCAGCTGCTTCATATACCCATATCCATTGTTTAGTGTCATGTCCATCCTTAAACAACCAAAAACACTGGACCACATCCAATTATAATACAAAATTACTAGTTCAGCCAAAAACTGAAAACAGCAGATGTATGAATAGTCCAATAAAAAATAACTTTTATTAATTACATGGGCTAAAATCACATACTGAGCAAAGAGGGTGACAAATAACAATAGTTGGATGGGAAATCTAAAGGTAGCAAACAGACTTAGGTAATTAGATATTTTTTTTGATATATAAGGAATAAACAGCAAAATTGATGCACTCTAATCAAAGATAGTAGTACTAAATTACTTATTTACCTCTATCACAAAAAAAGGTAAAAAAAAAGAGGGTTTGGTCACCCCACTCACACATACAAACAATTGATTAATCAACAGGTAACCCTGGCAGACCAGCCTTGTAAAAGAACGAAGGCGAGTTTCCAGCTGAGCACATTTATAAACAGTCTCTCAACAATTTAAAGTCTGCACTTACTGCTGCAAAATAAACCTACCGTATATACTCGTGTATAAGCCGACCCGTGTATAAGCCGACCCCCCTACTTTTGTCCCCAAAATCTGGGAAAACCTATTGACTCGTGTATAAGCCGAGGGTGGACCCAGCACAGGTATACAGCCCCCAGCAGTGTGGTATACAGGCCCCCCCAGTGGTATACAGGCCTCCCCAGTGGTAGTATACAGCCCCCAGCAGTGTGGTATACAGCAGCCTTCCCAGTGGTATATACAGGCCCCAGCAGTGTTACAGCAGCCTTCCCAGTGGTATATACAGCAGCAGCCCAATGGTAGTATACAGCAGCCCCAGAGGTATATACAGCAGCCCCAGTGGTAGTATACAGCAGCCCCAGAGGTATATACAGCAACCCCAGTGGTAGTATACAGCAGCCCCAGAGGTATATACAGCAGACCCAGTGGTAGTATACAGCAGCCCCAGAGGTATATACAGCAGCCCAGAGGTATATACAGCAGCCCCAGTAGTAGTATACAGCAGCCCCAGAGGTATATACACAGCCCCAGTGGTAGTATACAGCAGCCCCAGAGGTATATACAGCAGCCCCAGTGGTAGTATACAGCAGCCCCAGAGGTATATACAGCAGCCCCAGTGGTAGTATACAGCAGCCCCAGAGGTATATACAGCAGCCCCAGAGGTATATACAGCAGACCCAGTAGTAGTATACAGCAGCCCCAGAGGTATATACAGCAGCCCCAGTGGTAGTATACAGCAGCCCCAAAGGTATATACAGCAGCCCCAGAGGTATATACAGCAGCCCCAGTGGTAGTATACAGCAGCAGCCCGCCCGCCACCCCCATCAGTATACAGGCACCCCCATCAGTATCCAGGGCCCCCCCTTGCTCCGCAAACCTGTAAAGTAAAATCATTATACTTATCACTGTCCTGTCGCCGCCGTCCCCGCCGCTGCCGACATAGCGCTCCTCCGTCTTCATCCAGCGTCTTCCGGCTTCCTCTGGTCGGCGCAGACAATGACGTCATTGCCTGCGCCAACCAGAGGAAGCCGGAAGAAGACGGATGAAGCCGGAGGAACGCGATGTCGGCAGCGGCGGGGATGGTGGCGACAGGACAGTGATAAGTATAATGATTTTACTTTACAGGTTTGCGGAGCAAGGGGGGCCCTGGATACTGATGGGGGGGCGCCTGTATACTGATGGGGGTGGCGGGCGGGCGGCCTGCCATTGGTATGACTCGCGTATAAGCCGAGAGAGGACTTTTCAGCCCAATTTTTGGGCTGAAAAACTCGGCTTATACGCGAGTATATACGGTACTTCTCATCTCTATCTCTCATATTCTCCCTGTCTCACCACCCTAAAGAGCTATTCAACACTCAATTCTCTCCTCCATCCCCCAGCATCATCTCCCTATCCTCTCATTAGCTGAAAACTTGCCTCATTCTACAAGCAGAAGATTGACAACATCTGAGAAACTTTTGGCCCACAGTTCCCGTAGCCCCTCCCTGTAACTACTCAGCCCTCTTCCTTCAAATCCAGTTTCTCCAGCATTACAGAAGAAAATCTTTCCTCTCTAATCTCTAGATCCCATCTCACCACCTGTGCACTTGAACCACCCCATCACACCTTATCCCAAACCTCGCCTTAGTCTTCATCCCAACCTTAACCCATCTCTTCAGCCTATCACTAAAAAGTAGTGTCTTCCCCTCATGCTTTAAACATGCCTCGATCACACCCATTCTTAAAAAGCCCTACCTTGACCCATCCTCTGTGTCTAGTTATCACCCCATATCACTTCTCCCCTATGCCTCAATACTACTGAAATAGCATGTCCAACTTGAACTGTCTTCCCACCTCTCCTTCTGCTCCCTCTATGACCGATCACAGTCTGGCTTCCGTCCTCATCATTCAACTGAAAACTGCCCTAACTAAAGTCACCAATGACCTACTAACCGTAAAAGCCCTGTGATGCTATTCTGTCCTCCTCCTGGACTTGTCCTTTGCCTTCGACACTCTGGATCTTTCCCTCTTGCTATAAATTCTCTCATCTCTTGATATCACAGACTTGACCCTATCCTGAATATCTTCATACCTAACAAACTAAACTTTCAACGTCTCAATCTCTCAAACTACCTGCTCATCTCGCCCCCTATCTAATGGTGTCCCCCAAGGTTGTTCTTGGATCCCTGCTCTTCTCCATCTACAACTTTGGCCTGGGACAGCTCATAGAGTCCCACAGCTTTCAGTATCACCTCTATGCTGACAACACGCAGATCTACCTCTCTGGACCTGATATCACCACTTACTAACCAAAATACCTCAATGTCTGTCCGCTATTTCATCCTTCTTTAATGCTCGATTTCTAAAAGTGAACATGGAAAAAACAGAATTCATCATCTTCTTCCCATCTCACTCTACCTCTCCACCAGACCTAACCATCAAGGTCAATGGCTGCTCACTCTCTGCGGTCCCGCATACTCGCTGCCTTAGAGTAACCCTCGACTCTGCTCTCTCCATCAAGCCACATATCCAAGCCATTTCAACCTCCTGCTGACTCCAAATCAAAAATATTTCCTGGATCAGTACATTCTTTTAACCAAGAAACAGCAAAAACACAAGTGCATAACTTCATCATCTCTGCTTTAAATACTGCAACCTCCTACTATCTAGCCTCCCCTCAAGCATGCTGCATCCCTCCAATCTATTTCTAAAATCTGCTGCCAGGCTAATCCACCTGTCCCCTGCTATTTATCCGGTCTTTTCTCTCTGCCAAGCCCTTCACTGGCTCCCCATTGCCCAGAGACTGCAGTTCAAAACCCTAATCAACCCTGTCTGCAACCTGTCTTCTTCGTTCATCTGTGACATGGTTTCAAGGGTACTTAACTATTTGCAACCTCCGATGTTCACAAGACCTCCTTCAATACTCTTATCTCCTTTTCTCACAACCGCATACAGATTTCTCCCATGCATCTCCCATACTCTGGAACTCTGCTCCAACCTAGCAGACTCTCACTAACTGTGGAAAAGTATTGAAATCTGAGAGTCCTCAGTGGTTAATACCTTTTAATGGCTAACTGAAAAGATGGTAAGCATAGCAAGCTTTTGGGACACTAAGGCCCCTTCATCAGGCTGATAGTGACACAAATTCTGAAGACACATACATATATACATAAGCAAAAGAAAAAAAAAGGAAAAAAAAAACAGTGTTATAAGCTGTGGCAAATACGACAGGTGACGTTAAGCAGAGTCAGGTTAGGGAGGGGTAAAGGAGCTGGGACAAGAGAAATCAAATTTCTAAGATAAGTGGAACAAATTGTACTATTATATGGTTAGTGGCCTGTGGAAACCTAAAAAATAGTTAAGTGAGTTGTGGAGAGCAATAAATGAAGCAAGAGAGCTCACATAAGAAAAGTCAAAAGTTCATAGTCCTGAAAATGCAGTCTCTTGGAGATGTGATCTCACCAAGTGTCCTTTCATGTTATATAAAAACACATGAATCTGTGATGTCCTCAAATGCCCACTCACTTTATATAAAATTCCATGAATCCATGTGAAATATTTAATCCTGTTTTGAATGTGTCAAAGGTCGTTATCAGTTTGTATTCCCAAATTCTGCTCTCTCTCAGTGATTTGAAGTTGCTTTTCAAGATGAGCAGCCTCATATCGGTTTCACTGTTGTGGTCAGGGCTGGAAAAATGTTTGGCAACAGGTAGATTTATATGTTTTTCTTTTATTGCGTGGCAATGAGAATTCATTCTTGTCCTGAATTTTTGCCCCGGTCTCACCTATATACATGCCACCTGTTGGACATTTGGTACACATGATTAAATATACCACATTGCTTGTGATGCAACTGAAGTTACCAGGGATCTTGTAGCCCCTGATCTGTCCCAGGAATCTTTATCTTGTCGGTTGTCATTATAGATGGACAGGTTTTGCACCTGTTCTGGTTGCAGGGGAAAGGTTCCTGTAGCTGCTGGAGAGGACATGGCGCTTCTGACAATGATGCTTTTTAGATTCGGAGGTTGTCTAAAACACAAGAGTGGGGGATCCGGAAATATTGATTTTAGTCTGGCATCATTTTGATGGAGTGGTTGCAGTTTCCGTGCAGCTCCTCTTAGCGCCTCCAGACTTGGATTGTAGGTGACTAGAGAGGAACTCTGTTGTTTTTTTTTCTCCATGCAGGATGGAGGATTACTTCAGGAGACTACGCCTAAGGGAATTTTTCAGTGACAAAGAGGATTCCAGAACCAACTGGGCCGAAGTAAGAAAGATCCTGACAACCAAGAAAAGGTCAGACTGGACACCTGATCCTAATCGTAACTCCCATTTGGATATATATATATATATATATATAGACACTTTCAGACATTTGGTAAAATCCACTATTTTAGATACACACAAGAGTCAACCATCCATGGAGCCAAGGAGAGAAGGGCCATACAGTTTTTGAAAACCAACAAAGAAATCATGCAGACAAGGGTGGTCAGGGGCGGACCTACCGTGGTGCAGCTGGTTCAGCTGCACCAGGCCCCGACCGGCTAGGGGGCCCCTCAAGCCCGCATGGGGGCCCCCGGCCAACTCCCATGAAGCTGTGAAAGAGGAGAGAGGAGAGGAGGGGAACCGAAAGAAGCTTTCTGCCTCCCCTGGCTGATCCCGCCCCTCCTCTCCTCTGCCGCCCCAGCTCCCAGGACTTAAACGCGCGGCTCGGCGCAGTAGATAGGAGCCGCAACACTTTCAGCACCCCCCACCACCGCTCCTCACCCACGTTCAGTAGCACCAGCAGCTGCTGCACAGGGCCCTCAGGGGTCAAGGTCCGCCACTGAGGGTGGTTTCAATAGTCATGATGAACAAATCTGACTACCTGAAGGAAGCAAACAGACAACTGACGGAAACACGCTACTACAAGAAATTGGAGTCTGACCCACACAGGACTATCTCAGGAATTAAACAGGCTGGTTTCTTGCCTACCTGACATATCCTTAAGAGCTGCTGACCTGATACCAGAAAGTCCAAGAACAGGCACATTCTACATGCTTACCAAAATTCACAATCCAGAAAATCCAGAAAGACCCATTTATTTCATATGTGGGGCCCCTGACCGAAAAAAAATTTCTGGGTGGGTTAAAAGGGGTGTTCTAAAACCCTGGTAAAAGAGACACCCAGCTACATTCAGGACACAACTGACCTATTGAATTAAAATGTCAGCAATAGGTTCTCTACCAGAAGGAACCATCCTCCCACTATGGATGTGGAATCTCTGTACAGCAATATCCCCACATTAGGGGTTGATGTTGACTCTGTGGTGAAGCTTATAAAATTGATCCTCACACACAACTACTTCACATTTCACGACAACATATATTTACAAGAGACTGGCAAAAAGCAATGGAACAAATGCAAAATTGCAAATTTTCAT
>JARQOC010000003.1:288622824-288635012 GCA_033576535.1 Allobates femoralis | reverse complement strand
ATCACCTTTTTACTGACCAAAATCCCACAATGTCTGTCTGCTATTTCATCGTTCTTTTCTGCTTGCGTCGCTTTTTAAAACTGAAAGTCAATGGCTGCTCACTTTCCCCAGTCCCGCATGCTCGATGCCTTGGGGTGATCCTCGACTCTGCCCTTTCTTTCAAGACACATATCCAAGCCCTTGCCACCTCCTGCCAACTCCAACTCAAAAATATTTCCTGCATTCGGAAATTCCTTGACAAAGAAATTGCAAAAAGACTTGTGCATGCACTCATCATCTCCTGCCTCGTCTATTGCAACCTCCAACTCTCTGGCTTCCCTCCGCTGCCCAACTAATCCGCTCGACTCCCTATTATTCCCCAGCCTCTCCTCTCTGCCAAGCCCTTCACTGGTTTCCTGTTGTCCAGAGGCTCCAGTTCAAAATCCTAACTATAAAAGTGAGAAGGGGGAACACAAGCGCAATAGTGCCTTATCCTTTTACAGTAATAGTAAGTGATTTTCTGATGTTACTGCTCAGCTTGTAAGGTTGTGAGACCCACAACTGGTGTAAATACGTAGAACAGCTGCCGCTGGACCCACACTCAACGCATTCACTGTGGCTGTAGAAATAATCCTAAACTGGACAATGCTCTTTGGTCCACATACAGAAGCGTGGAAGCACTCAGAAATGCATTGAGATTAAAGAGGACCTGTCACCAACCACACATGGTGATCTAATTACAGCACTGGATGCAGCATGTCTGCTGCATCCAGGCAAGGGATCCCCAGCCCTTGAGCACCCCTGTACCCCGAGATATAACACTTTGAAAACTTACATTGTGGAGCCAAATAGGAGGTGGCTTGTGGCTGGAGCTAAAGGGCAGTTGCACACCCCTGCATGTTTAATCTGCCCACCGCTGCCTCCCTGATGCCAATCATTGTCTCCCTCGCCTGCAGTATAACACAGAGCTTATTGCAGTAATGGCCGCTTTGCCCCGCCCACTGCGGTGATGTTACCGCTTATACCCTCCCTACTCCATGGTTAACATGGAGCAGGGCGGGTATAAGTGGTGATGTCATAGCAGGAGGCGGGGCAGCTGGCCTCCTGCTCTGACATCACTGCCTTTCCCCGCCCTGCTCCATGTTAACCATGGTAACATCACCGCAGAGGGCGCGGCAAAGCGGCCATTACTGCAATAAGCTCTGTGTTATACTGCAGGCGAGGGAGACAATGATTGGCATCAGGGAGGCAGCGGTGGGCAGATTAAACATGTAGGGGGTGTGAAACTGCCCTTTGGCTCCAGCCACAAGCCACCTCCTATTTGGCTCCACAATGTAAGTTTTCAAAGTGTATTATCCCAGGGTACAGGGAAACTCAAGGGCTGGGGGACCCCTTGCCTGGATGCAGCAGACATTCTGCATTAAGTGCTGTAATTAGATCACCATGCCTGGTTTGGTGACAGGTCCTCTTTAAAGGCACCATTATCTTTAACCTCTTGGAGTTTCGGTTCAGTTTATTATCTGCAGTGTGCGCGGACCAAAGAGCACTGTCCAGTTTAGGATTAAAACCCTAAGGGTACCTTTACATATCACAACATTGCATGCAATTTCACTTGCAACTTATTGGTTGCAGTGAAATTATGGACACATTGTTCTATTTTGTTGCCGTGTACAAATGGAAAAATGTGTCCATAATTTCACTGCAACCGGTAAGTTGCAAGTGAAATTGCATGCAATGTTGCGATGTGTAAAGGTACCCTAACTATGACATACAAAGCCATCCATAACCTTTTTCCTCCATACATCTGTGACATGGTCTCCCAGGACTTACCTACACGCAACCTTCGATCCTCTCAAGATCTCCTTTTCTACTCCCATCTTATCTCTTCTTCCCACAACCGCATACAAGATTTCTCCCATGCTTCCCCCATACTCTGGAACTCTCTGCCCCAACACATCAGACTCTCGCCCAACATGGAAACCTTCAAAAGGAACTTAAAGACCCACCTCTTCCCACAAGCCTACAACCTGCAGTGATCCTCAGTGTACTTAACTGCCGCACAACCAGCTCTACCCCCTCCAAGTGTAACCGTACCCATCCCTTGTAGACTGTGAGCACTCGCAGCAGGGTCCTCTCTTCTTCTGTACTTGTGTGTGCCTGGTATTGCTCATCTGTATTGTACTTGACTATGTATGCCTCTTTTCACATGTAAAGTGCCATAGAATAAATGGCGTTATAATAATAAATAAATAACAATACCAACATTTTTGTCAATCATGCCATATTAGGTCTAGTTTTTTAGATGGTGATCTGATTTTTTAATTATTTAATTATTCATTTTGAGGCACATATGATGTTTTGATTGCTTTTTATGCCAATACCAGAAAAACAATTCGGGGTTTCAATTTTTTTTTACTGTTATGAATGTGGCGATAACAATTATGGGTTTTTTTTTTTATTTTTTTTAAAGGACAATTTAAATTTACATTTCTTTTTAGATTGGCAATGGCAATTCTGTACATTTTTGGCATAAGAAAACACAATTCAATTCAACATTCAACATAGAAGGAGGCATTGATAAATAGTAGATCTTGAATATTTCTAGCATTCAAAAACAAATCCTGTTATAATGGAAAGATGTTTTAACTTGGACAAGGGCATGTGCAAATCTTTAGCAGAAAAGGTTTAGTCGTTTTGAAATCGATAAGAAAAGTTAACAAATTCAGGTGAAAATTGGAACTCTAGCATAAAGCCTCTCAATGGTGTCTTGCTTTTCATTATAATTTTGCAGAACACACAATTCTTATATAGCCCTGCAAAACATTTAATAAAATCTGTTTCGAAATTGTCTCTTCACCGTACTCTACTGATTTGGCTCCATCTGATTTATCTCTTTGCACAACTCAAAAAAATCTTTGCAGGGTTGAAAATGTATGCAATTTAAGATAGTAATTGATGCAGTGGAGCTGTGGTTTATAAAACAGGAGTAATTGATGCTGTGGAGCTGTGGTTTATAGAATAGGACCAAAAAAATTCTAAATGCATTAAATGTACCGTATATGGTTCAAAGGTAATTACAGTATATTGAATAATAGAATAATGTTTATTAACAATCCAAACAAGCATATTTTCAGCATGTGCCGGATACACTACCTGTGGTTAAAAGTATCACAAATGTACAGTTGTGGCCAATCGTTTTGCAATTGACACTATTTCGTTTTCCACAAGTTTGCTTCTTGAGTGTTTTTAGATCTTGTAGTTAGATGTTTATATGGTTACTGAAATATAATTGTAAGAATTTCATAACTTTTTAAACTTTTATTGACATATACATTGTTTATGTACAGTTTATTGACAGTGTTGACCCTTACTTTTTAAGACCTCTCCAATTCTCTGTAGCATGTTGGATATCTGCATCCGGGCTAAGTCTTGACCGATGACAACCCATTCTTGTCTAATCAGTGCTTGGAGATTACTTTAATACCTGTGTATTTTTTGTCCTCCTGCTTTTTAAGGACTGATGACAGGTTCTGAATGGGATTGAGATCTGGGATGTTTTGTGGGCTTGGACACATACCGTAATTTAATTGCTTTGTTCACCGAGCTACTTAGTTATAACTTTCGCCTTGAGGAATGACCTCCACCATGTTGGAAAAATGCATTTTTCATCACAGAATTGCCATGTATTGTTGAGAGAAGATGTTCTTAGGGGGTATTTGGATTCCATTCTTTATTGAGTCTTTGCAGAAACACATATATAGTATCTCAATAAACTTTTAAACATATTAAATCCTTATAATCGTGCTGCAATAACCAAAGAAAAATTGAAAACTTGAAATAAATGAAGCAGGCACCCTCCTGAGTGCACTGCTTACATCAGCAACCAGCATGGGACAAATTAGTACGTCCTATGTCAGGAAGGGGTTAAATGAGGGAGCATTTAAGACGTAATTAAACTGCAACTGCCATAGTGGTACCAACCCTACGAAGCAGTAATGAGCAAGGGAATATGTGGTTGGAACTACAGGATCCATCTGGGCTTGCACATAGAGTATCTCACTGGCTGTGTTCATTGCATTAGTTTTGCTTCATTTCCATTTGTATGATGTATCTTTTTTGCTATATATATATATATATAAAAAATATAATGATAATTGTTGTAATTTAGACCCTGCAGCAGCAGCAGGCTGCCAACAAACTCACTGCTTTGCCTCAGGTAAGAATCTATTGTTATAAATAACAATGGGACATATGAAAGTGAGAATATGAATGAGAATCACTATATTTAGCAGTAGGAGTGTTACTATAAGAACATACAAGCTTTAACAATACAAATTCATCATTACTACTTTTTGTAGTAGTCTTCATAGGGCCATCATTTTATAGGGCCACCATTGCAATAAGAGCTTGTACTGTAAGACTTGTGATTCTGATGATTATCCACCATGTAAAGTGATGAGAATACAGCTTTGTTAATAGGTCTTATAAGAGTAATTTCACAAGCATAAAGGGGACTTTTTATTTTACAATGTGCCTAAACACTAACAGGAAGGTAGTTGCTAACTTCCTACCTATAATATGTGGCACTGAACTCTGCCGTCATAGATGTCACGTCAACAGGCAGCAGATTCTTTTCTGCTCATTATGACTGCGTGTCGCCGACGCCATGCTTATTAACAGTTGGCTCCCCGCTGCCTACACCCTGTCAATCAGCATGATGCCAGCAATCGCGCTGGACAGCCTAGAAGAATAGCTGCTTTATTGACATGGAGCATCTGAATCACCAATATGAGAAATCAGTGACTGCTCTGAGGTGGCAACAGGTACAACAAATAGGTGGTTGATCCTGTTAGCAATCACCTGTCTGTTAGCTTTAGGTACATCATAAAAAATATCAAGGATGACCTTTTTAAGAAAACATGTCAGAGTCGTTACTTTACTGTTTAACCATGTGACGGTAGCATGTGTGGTTCTAATTTATGGTACTTCAGATTCTAATATGAGAATCCAAAGAAAATAGAATTAGTCCATTGTTACCTATCATTTTCTCTTTGATAGTCATAGATGCACAAATCTGAAAAAAAATGTGCCACATCAGATCCAATTGGGGAAACATAATGACCCCCTTTACACTTTAACAACAAAATGGAGGTAACGATCTGACTTTTCATTGATTGATTGATTTAGCCACTGGTATCTAAACGGGAATTTATCAGTGAAATGACTCCTCCAAATAATGATCTTCCTCTACACCTACATTTCTAATAGTTTATCTTAAGTTTTAATAACATTTTTATAAAGAAGGACAACCATTGAAGTATTTTATTATGCAGACTTAGAAATAATAATTTTGCTTACAGTTTGTTAATGTTTATGCTACCGTTTACCTTCTTCCTTTTTCTTTAGCTTTCAAATTTTGGATATAATGACCCTTATTCAACTCTTTGGCTACATGGTCTTTTGCCAGCCCATACCACATTTCCTTGGCTACATCAAAGACCTCAGCTGTCAGACAACCAACAGGTATTTTTTCTTGTGTGTTGTATAATATATATGAAACTAGTCATTGTCTAGCCTTCTTATGGGACCCCTCAATGTCCTGCTTAGGGAAAATTTGAAGGGAACTTTACAGATCATTCATTCTGCCCTAACATTAATTTTAAAGCCATCTGGGGATCATTCTGCTTGTGCATTGTCAAAGAAGGCAGTCTCTGGTGGCTTGTCCACAACCCTTTTGAGTGACAGAGCTCTCCCTATAAACACATGTAGAGAGAGACCTTTGACTCAATTGGAGCAGTGCAAGAAGAAGCTCTTGGAATAGTCATCAGAGCAGCATGGTCCTTGGCCAAGTCTTAAAGAAAATATATTTTCAGAGTAAAACATATTCAGACAGCGTGAATCAGCTGTCAAGTTTACTTTAAAGGGCAGTTTTAAAACCTTAACCAAGTCTGATTATTAATAACTAGTGTGACAAATATAGGGGAACTTGCAGCTAATTAGAGCAGCATACAGCAGATCAGAATTTATGTTGAAGCCAACAGAACATGATAAGAGGAGGTTTCTTTTTTTTCATTGCTGGTCTTGTCAACACTTCTCTGCTCTTATTTTGTAGTTTGAATATGCTTTGCCCATACATCCTCCACCTTTACCTGGTGTAATTGATCCAGCAAAACTAGGCCAAGATACACAGACAGTTCTACAAAAACCACTAACTACTGAGCAACTTATTCAACCTCTGTTACCTCTGGGATTCCCAAATCAAGCAGATCCAACTCTGACTCCTCCACGGGGCGGTCCAGCTGATGGTCAAATCCAAACGGTAGCATTGTTTATGGTAATCATTATCACTGTGCATATGGTTTTGTTCAATGTATTTCAATATACTGCCCTCATATGCACAAAAGTGTGCAATATACAAGACAAGTGATAAACTCTTACTGCCTTGATCATAGACATATTGAACAGTATCGAAGACATAGTACAAAGAGAGGGATAGGGAAAAGAGGGAATGTGCTGCTCACCATTTCAAAGCTACAATTCTCAGGCACACGGATTAGTGGCTGGACTCCAACTTGGTCATGTAGAGAAAAAAGAAATCTGGTACCAAAGGTCCATATAGAAATGAAATCCTTTATTTAGAGATTCAATCCATTAAAAGCATATATGTCTAGACCCCAACATGTGGCATTTCCTTTTTCTCATTGAAGACACGGTTTCTGCTTTGAGCCATGAAGATGTTTAGTACTGAAGACTCAGGGACAAATCTAAGGCTGCCTTCAGACTTGCAGATGCATCTGCAGCGTTTTGCAGATGCATCTGCAAGCATCTGCATGCAGACCGCGGCCCCTATGTTTATAATGGAGCGCACGGCGGTCTGCAGATGCTTGCAGATCGCCGTGCGCTCTCATTGCCCGCCATTAGTGATCTGTGCGCATGCGGATGCCTGCGCACAAATCACACACTCTCGCCCGCACCGGGACGTGACATGCTGCGTCCCGGGTGCGGACGCGGGACACCGGAAGGAGCAGATATGGTCCGCATCCGCACCCGAACGCAGCAAACGCTGCCAAACGCAGGCACTATGCGTTCCTATGTTAAACATAGGAAAGCATTGCGCATGCGTTTGAATGCGTATGGGAACGCAGCATAAACTGCGTTCACATACGCAAATGTGAAGGCAGCCTTAGTGACTCATAAGCAAAGCACTAAGTGGGGTTTAAGTTGTTTTTTTGGATATAAATAAAACTAATTCAAATGATTCATTGCCAAATAAATAATGCTGGGGAAGTTGAAGGGCATAAATGGTAAAGACCCTGTAGCATTTGCATCTTTTGGTGTGATTTGGTCATGAGGAGCACAATGTACAGTCACATTTTGATTTGCCAAATCATTCTCATTTTCTTAAGAAAATGTCAATATTTTCTATAAAAAAAAATAAAAAATCTAAAGTCTTGGTTGCAATAAATAAATGAGTAAAATAAAAAAAATCTTTAAAGCTTTATTTAATAATAATGTGGAGCAAGTAATTATAATAAACTTTTAAATATACTTCATAAGTGAAATATGATAGAAAACCATTTAACAACCTTCCAGAAGATGTTCCTCCTAGGCTGATTCTAAATTTGACATATGCTGGGTGGGGGTGGGGCCTAAACACCTTTCACAGCTTTTCTGTGTCCCAGGTTTCATGCAGGCACTGTGTGAGCTCAAGCTGTCAGCAGTACACACAGGTCCTGTGGGATCTTATCTGACTCCTCCATTCACATCTCTGCCCTGTGTTATCATCTAATTGCACTAAGGAGGAGAGCTAATGTAAATGGAGAGGAGTCGGATAAGATCACACAGCCAGGACCTGTGTGCCGACAGCCTGATGAGCTCACACTGTGCTTGCATGAAGTAAACTGACAATACAGATCAGCTGTAGTCACATTAGACAGGCAGACTGTGTAGGCCACACCCCCTCCCTTATATGGTTATTTGGCTGTATTCAGTTTGTATGAGAAGTGAAGACAGATCTCACAGAGAAAGAGCTTCAGATACAGTCTATTGGGGATACCTTGTGGAAGGTTTATGAATGGTTTCCTTCCATATTTCATTAATAAAGGATATTTGAAAGTTTATTATAAATTTATAAATGGCAGTTACTCTTTAAAGGGACCCTGTCAGGTTATTTTTCAGTATGATAATAATGTCACCCTTGAATAGCGCCTGGGCAGACCTTTAAGAACATGCAAAACTCATTACTGTACTCTCTGTAGTTCTCTTGCTATAAGCACATTCACACCCAGCAGGCAGATGTACAAGTAATTGACCTGACTCCTGAACAGTCACAGTATGTAAATGTTCATTTATTATTCACTCGTCCTCAAGCAGCTATCCCCTCCCTCCCCCTGTGCTCTGTGAACACTATTGGTTTCAGGTTCATTTTCCATACTAGGAGAGCAGACAGCAGGATACAGAGCCCTTTGGTTTGTGCTTGCAGATCAGAGCAGACAGCGACTTCACTACATGAATATTCATTAAGTAAGTGATCATTCACTGTGATTGACAGATGGAATGAATCTCTTATTTTGAAATTTACAGAGGATAGGAGGTGAGCATAAATAAAAGAAATACATGAATTAAGAGAGCTTCACTAGAGCAATTAGAAAATTATATGAGTTTCATATGGATTTTTGACCTGACAGATTCCTTTTAAATAAATATTGCCTGCTATTTGAATTATTGTTAAAGGGAACCTGTCACCTAATTTAGCCCTCCTAACCTGTGAATACCGGTCCCTGCAGCCTAAAACTACTATAATACCCATCCCTGTCTGACATTTTAGTGATGCGTACAAGTTGAATAAATCATTTTGTACACTTATATTTTCCTTGTCAGCTGGGCGTTCCCCTGGGGGTCTTTGTCAGCGATGGCATGCTGAAGGCAGCCTGTGCGCTGAGTGCACCCAGCCCTACGTCACCGGAAGTGATGCGTGCTGGCATCACGTGACCTGCGCCACAGTGATGCGGCAAGAGGCGGGGAAATTCAAACATGCCCGCGCTCTGGCACCAGCATTACGCCCATCAGGGCATCATTTTAGCACCGAGGCGGGGGCAGCACAGCACTGGAGACCCTGCCTACCCAATAAAGACCCCCAGGGGAACGCCCAGCTGACAAGGAAAATGTAAGTGTACAAAATGATTTATTCAACTTGTACACATCACTAAAATGTCAGACAGGGATGGGTATTATGGTAGTTTTAGACTGCAGGGACTGGTATTCATAACTTAGGAGGGCTAGATTAGGTGACCGGTTCCCTTTAAAGACATCATTTTGTCTATGAACATATAGAATCAAGAGATATTGGTATACTTGTATATTATTACATTAATTTTATTTATACATGTTTTTCTTTAGTACCAGACAATAATGAACAAATTATTGCAACAGGGAGCATCAGATCCTATGCCAGACCCTGCAGCTGTTCCACCGGTCCAGCAACAGCATGTGAGTCTGAGCTATTTATTATAGTTTATATCAGGTAGATATTAGAAGCAGCTCATACTAGATGATAAAGGGTGGCCACACACATTAAATCAATAGCTTCTTAATCTACCAATGTCAACCAAAATACAGAATATGGGAGGTGTCCTAACTTTCCCTCATGGCAGATGTCAGACATAAGAATCAGGCTGTTGAACTTCAATATACCTTATCCTTTTGTTCTCAATAGAGAAATGTTGCTCAAGAGGTGTTAAGCAACCCATTCACATTAGAAATGATTGGCCAAATGATCATCCAACAACTATCACCCTCAATTCCCCCATGCATAGGAAACCTCAGCTTTACGCAACTGTGTTCTCTATCAAAGAGTCTCTGCCAGACTCCTTTGACAGTGGCTTTTCTCTAGGGATAACAACATCGTTCTTGTTCTCCAACATCACCTATCAGTTAAATGTCAAAGAGGTCTCAATATAAATTAGATTGCCTCTTGGTCTTGTCAGTTTTGGTTTTGTGCTCCTTTACTTTTATTTGCCTCTCACTTTTTCTTTCTCTTTCTCTATTTGATATTTAGATATCAGCATTTAGCGTTTTACTATTAATTTTTTCTATTATCTTTAGCCATATCCTGGACTTTATCCTTATTTTATAAATTATGGAGGAGGACCTGGAGTAAGTAATGTGTTTTATTTTCATGCATGCAGTGGTTATATACATATATACAGAAATGAGGAAAACTAAGCATATACTCTTCGGCTTCTATAGTTTTACGCATCAAAGCATAATAAAGAAAAAACATCTGGTACTTAAAAGGTCTTAAAATTATGTACGGTGGTTGTAAAAAGTCTAAACAGAACTGTTAAATTGTAGATTTTTGTCATACCATGAAGAATCATTTAAAGTGATCCTGAACCCACAAACTGACCCCCCCCCGCATCTTTATACCTGTCCCTGCACCCCCTCTTATCATTTCTAGCCATCCCTTTTGCAGAAAAAATCGATTTTGTAAAGTAGAGAAAAAGTTATATTTACCTCGTCCTGTGTGAGTTCTCCGTTTCTGAGGAAGCCGCAAATAGGCGGGGCCTGTCTGCTGCTCCCTTGTAATTATGCACGCCCCTCTCTGCTTGGTGCCTTGCTTAGAGCCTGGCCACGTCATGAAAGGGGGAGGGACTCCGGTATGACGCGATTTTAGCCCTGCCCCTTTCATGACGCGGCCAGGCTCTTAGCAAGCAGAGAGGGGCGTGCATAATTGCAAGGGAGCAGCAGACAGGCGTGTCTATTGCGGCTTCCTCAGAAACAGAGAACTTACACAGGACGAGGTAAATATAACTTTTTCTCTACTTTACAAAATCGATTTTTTTCTGCAAAAGGGATGGCTAGAAATGATAAGAGGGGGTGCAGGGACAGGTCTAAAGATACGGGGGGGTTAGTTTGTGGGTTCAGGATCACTTTAATAACTTTTTCTACCTTTAACGTCACTGATATTCAGTACAATTCAAGTGAAACATGAACTTAAAACATTTTTGAACTAATAATTTTTAGAATTAATACTTTTAAGACAAATCATCATCAGATAGGAAATAGGGAAAAAAACACAGTGAATGCTAAATAGTGTAGTTAGGAAATGGTAGGGAAGTTTTAATTAGGGATGAGCAAGTATACTCGCTACTATTCGGAACTCGCCGAATAGTAGCGGTATTCGGGTACTCGCTACTTTCCGAGTTTCTTACGAGTACTCGGGAGTAGCGAGTAGTCCAATAATTTTCACAGTGTATCTATAGATACACTGCCAAAGTACCCTAAAAGTGAATAAAAGTTGTTAAAAATAATAAAATTACATACTCACCTGTCCGACGCCTGCACCGGGACCGTCCCAGAAGACCTGCAATCACCGGACAAGGACCTGTGCCTTCCAGCCAATCAGATGGCTGGTAGCGATCTGGCCAATCAGATGGTGACACATCAGTACACCTAGGACCTTGCAATCTGGCCAATCAGGTGGCCGCTAGCGATCACGTGGTTGTGATCTGATTGCCCAGATCGCTACCGGCCATCTGATTGGTTGGCAGGCACAGGTCCTTGTCCGGTGATCGCAGGTCTTCTGGGACAGTCCCGGTGCAGGTGTCGGACAGGTGAGTATGTAATTTTATTATTTTTAACAACTTTTATTCACTTTTAGGGTACTTTCGCAGTGCATCTATAGATACACTGCGAAAGTAATCGGACTCGCTATACTCGCAACGAGTACAGAGTACCGGGACCTACTCGTTGCGAGTATAGCGAGTCCAAATAGTGTGGTACTCGCTCATCCCTAGTTTTAATGCAAGTACAAGTGCATCTCAAGAAATTAAAATATCATCAAAAAGTTAATTTATTTCAGTAATTCAATATATAAAGTGAAACACATATATTATATAGAGTCAATACAGACAGCGTGATCTAGCTCAAGGGTTTATTTTTGTTAATGTTGATGATTACCACTTACAGCCAATGAAAACCCAAAGGTCATTATCTCAGAAAATTAAAGTATGGAGGATGAAGGGTCTAAGAAAAATCAAAATATTACCTAAATAGATATCAGAGGCTTCACCTTGTGTGGTTGTGAGAGTCAAACTTTTATCGTGGTTGTATCACAGCTGATGCAGTCTCCAGCATGGGGCATTATAGAGTAGGGAGGATGAAGGGTTAAAAACCATGCTGCTGTATTCCATGAGACATCGAAGGGT
>JARQOC010000003.1:288604721-288616400 GCA_033576535.1 Allobates femoralis | reverse complement strand
AGCCACCGTTAGCTACCTGTTTTGTACATCTTAAGTGCTGAACTCTTGACTGTAACTGCCACTACTACGATCTACAGTAAAGTACCCGGAGAAAAGTGAATTGGTCTCTGTAGCACCTTCTTTTGCATGAACTTGCCTTTATACAGGAACGCTGACCCAGAGGTCCAGTCCTACCTGTGGAGGACTTTACCACACTAGCCGCGTTACCAACTACCTCCGGTGGACTGTGGCGGCGCTGGTGATATCTCACCAGAAACTACAGGTGGGTCACGACAAACTGTAAATAATCCCCTGTAAATACTCCTTTTTCAGAAGAATAGTCCCCCAGGACACGGGATCAGGCGCGGCCACCACTCCCCATGACAACAGGAGCCTGATACCCGAGTACCCAAAGCCTGGGCTCGACATTATGTGACACAAAATAGTTAATACATAACATTTCCCACATGTCTACTTCACATCAGCACAATTTTGTAAAATAAGATTTTTTTGGTTAGGAAGTTATAAGGGTTCAAAGTTCATCAGCAATTTCTCATTCTTCCAGCAACATTTACAAAACCAAATTTTTTTTTAGGGACCACATCACATTTGAAGTCCCTTTGAGGGGTGACATGACAGAAAACACCCAAAAGTAACACCATTCCAAAAACTGCACCCCTCAAGCTACTCAAAACTACATTCAGGAAGATTATTAACCCTTCAGGTGCTTCACAGGAACTAATGCAATGTGGAAGGAATAAAATGGACATTTTAATTTTTCCAACAAAAATGTTATTTTAGCCTCAATTTTTTTCTCTTTCACATGGGCAACAGGATAAACCACTGTTTGGGAGCATGGCAGGGCTCAGAAGGCAAGGAGCGCCATTTGACTTTTGGAGCTAATTTTCCATTCAAAAAGTCAAATGACGCTCCTTCCCTTTTGAGCCCTGCCGTGTGTTTATGATCACATATGAGGTATCGATGTACTCAGGAGAAATTGCCCAACAAATTTTAGGATGCATTTTATCCTGTTGCTCATGTGAAAATGAAAAAAGTGAGGCCAAAAGAAAATTTTTGTGAAAAAAGTACTTTTTCATTTTTTCTTTTGAGATATATCTTTATTGGAAATTTTCCAAAGAACAGATTGAATTTTACAACTTTGGTATGTGTTCCATAGATTATTGCAAAAATGAAATTATATTTCAAGCAAATTAGTCAGATAATTAACATATCAAAACAGATGTAAAACCCCATCCCTCCCTCCCTGATCCCTCACTCCCCAACTGATCACCAATTTACAATGTACTTTCTCCTTCAAAGATCATTACAAATAAGTCGGGAGAAATAGTCTTCGAAGGGAACGACATATTATGTTCCATTTGTTACATCTAAAGCTAATTTTCCCTAAGTCCCCTGCATACTCTCCAAGAGATACCACTCTGTGTTTTTGAAGGGTGTAACGAGCCACACAATCTCAGCTCTAGACAGATACGAGGTCATGAAGATGTGCCATTTCGCAAAAAATGTTGCTGATTTTTTATCCGTCTCACACACCGCCTCAATTTGTTCCGCCTCCAGGGCTCTCCTCAATTCTCCGATCAGCTCCGTCGTGGTTGGAATCGAGCTATCTAGCCAATGACGTAATAACAGCCTCTTGTAGGCCAATGCAATCATATGAAATAATTTCTTTTGCCTTTTCGTATGTGGACATCGGGCGTATAATAGAAGACCCAGATTTTATAATCCATAGTGGGTCCCAGCCCACAGGACCGTTTAGATATATCTTTTACTGCTTTCCCATCCCCCTCTCACCTTATTGCATTCCCACACACCATGGAACATGTCAGTCTTGGCCAATCCACATTTCGGACATGCTTTAGTCTATCACTTTTTCCGGGGGTAGAGGGAATGTTAAATCCAATATATCCTGTGTATCAATCTATATTGAGAGTCTCTCCATTTTTCATTTATTATATTTTTCCTTGTCCCACCCCTCCAAGATCGTTTGACCTATATCTTCCTCCCCTAGCCTGTTACACCCATGTGCTGAAGATCTCTGCGCGACCTGGCGGGAGAAAATAGATTCTCAGGGTGTTATATATTGTGGAGATTGAGGTCTCACCCATGTACCCCCTGAGCAGACCATCCCATTTTGAGTCCTGACATTCCCTTCGGATATCTATCAATGACACCAGCAGATGATGCTTAATTGTTCATACTGAATTTTATGAAGCGCCCCCAACTGCCATTTATTTCTCACCTTCACCTCCGTCACCCAACGTCCCTCTTGTCTTATTAGTATATCACCCAATGTGGTAATGCCCTTTTCTCTCCAGGCCCTGAACAAGGCGTTCTCCCTTCCCAGTTTAAAGTCAGGATGTCGTCATGGGTTAAGATACTTGCCAAACAGGCTAAATATAGCCCCTGACGTCCAGCAGCCCCAACCCCCCAATCCCACCAGCATGAATGTTTTAGCCTTTATCCTGGTCTCCGTCCCCTCCACAGGAATCTTGAGAATGTTACATTAATGCTTTTCACATCTGAATGCCTAAGGAGGAGGGGAATGGTCTAAAGAGGATATAGAAGTCTAGGGAAGCTGATCATCTTGATCAGATGGCTCCTTCCCAGTATCGACAGAGGGAGTCCTTCCCATCTTGCCAATTTGCCCTCAATTTTTGTAATCAAAGGGTTGTAGTTGAGTTTGTAGGTCACTCCCGGGGTCCTCCCCATGCAAATCCCCAGATATTTGATAGAGGTGGGGCTATTGGGATGCCACGTAGCTGCTTTCTACCCCCTTTCCCCCCCCCCGTATTAGTTTGGTTAAGGAATAAGACTTCACATTTCGATTTGTTATGCTGGAAACCCGAAAAGGACCAAACTTCTCTATAGTTTCCAATAAGCTTGGCAGGTCTCCCATGGGATTTGACATGTACAGAATGATGTCGTCAGCAAAGAAGCTAGACCTAAGTTCCTTCCCCCCCACCCTGATGCCTCGGAAGGGTGCTCTGTCATTAAGGTAGCGTGACAAAGGTTCAACGGCCAGGTTAAAAAGGAGTGGGGAGAGTGGGCATCCCTGTCATGTGCCCTGTCCCAACTTAATCACATCTGACAGGAAACCCGGCATGTGCACTCTTGCTCTTGAGTTACTATATAAAGATCCCAGAAACACCCTAAGGCACCCTTCAAACCTATATTGTCAAGGACGGCGTCCAGCCATGGACAACTGACTGAGTCAAAAGCCTCTTTAGCATCCAGTAAAACCAGGGCCGGATCGCCGCCTCTTTCCACCTTTCCCAACCTCACTTCTCTGTTCACCGCCAGGGTTCTCCTGACATTTCCCACAGCAGACCTTCCTTTAGTGAAGCCGGCCTGTTGCTGACCCACCAGCCCTGGCAACAACCTCGCCAGTCTTTCTGCCATTATCTCGGCCTTTATATTTAGATCTACATTTATTAGAAAATAGGGCAGGAAGCTGGCCGGGTCATTAAGGGGCTTATTGTCTTTTGGTAGGAGCTTAATGGACGCCATGATCATATTGGTACTTTTTCATTTTTACTAATCAAATTTGTGAAGCACCTGAGTTCAAAGAGCTCACTATGCATCTAGATAAGTTCCTTGGGGGGTCTAGTTTCCAAAATGGGGTCACTTGCGAGGGAGCGCCAATGTTCAGGCACACAGGGGCTCTCCATACGCGACATAGTGTCCGCTAACAATTGGAGCTAATTTTCCATTCAAATTGTTAGCGGACACCATGTCGCGTATGGAAAGCCCTGTGTGCCTAAACACTGGAACTAGTAGGAAATAGTAGGAAGAGCAGTTGTAAGATAGAGAGGTAGAAAATATAGATTGGAAGACAAGCTGAGGGAGTGGATAGGTGTAGGCAGGGAATAGATAGAGGGAGAGTAGACTAAGAGGAGGGATGGCAATAAGTGGGGGTAGGAAAAAGTGGGGGTGAGGGTAGGCACCTTGGAAACATGAAAGGATGTCAAGAGGTAATTTGCATGTAGAAGTCCGGTAAAGATATAAAATAAATCCGGGGTTGCAACTTTCTAGGAATAAGGCTAAAGTGTGATTTACCAACACCGCCAATCCCGCAGTTAGATAAAGGAGGTCGATTTTATGAAATAACTGGGTTTTGCTAGGGGTTGAGGTGGAACACCAGTGGGTAGGTATGAGAGATTTTCCGGCTGCAATAATACAGCTGGCCAGACATGACGCTTTTTTTATTCTCAGGCCATAGTGGGAAGTTTAGGAATATTATCTCAGGGGTCAGAGAGGTGTGTGTTTTTAAGACCGAAAAGATTGTCTCTTCCAATTTTTTCTAGTAGGGTTGAATTGCTGAACAGGTTCCCCAAAGATGCAGGTAGCTACCCACATCTGTGGTGCATCTCCAGCATTTATCAGATGTGGGAGTATTCCATCTATGTATTTGCTCCGGAGTGGTATCTCGTGAGTATTTTAAAGGTAGACTTTTGGATACGAACGCATGGAGAGGGGCCATGGGAGTTTTTGTATACATGTTTAATTTGTTCCTCTGAAAGTGAAATATTTAAATCTTTTTCCTAGTGAGCTCTATGGGCACGTTTCAGCGTGATATCGCTTTTAACTAGTGCCTGATATAACGTTGCAATTGTCTTCTTCGGTGGGCGGGTGGTGGAGCAAAAAACTTCGTACAGGGTTAGGGGTCTAACGAGATCCAATTGGATATGTTTCAAGTGCAGGGCTTTGCTAATGTCTCATAGTGTAAGATGAGAGTTTGGATAAGCCTGGTAACTGACATATGGTTTGCAGTGGGAGCAGGGTACCGTCTGAAAAGAGGTTGTTTTTGCCCACTGTGAAGGGGAGGAGTCTAAATAGTCTGAGAGAGTGGCTAATGGGGATAAATGAGAAACCAGAATGCCCAAGTATTTCTTCCATATATTGATTATGGATTGAGTGTGGTAATTGGGGAAGGATGGGAGGGGATTGGAATGGCCAAGTCAAAGAAGTGGGAGCGCAAGGGCACAGGAGACATAGACTGTTCTATATTGACCCAATGTTTTTCTTCTGAGGGTCTAAACTAATGCACAGTTCGGGCAAGTTGTGCAGCTTGGTAGTATTTAGCTATGTCCGGAGCATCCATACCTCCCAACTCCCTGGGGAAGGTAAGTGTCTAGGCCCCTTTCACATAGGCGTTTTTTTTTTTTTAAATGCGACAGATCCAGCAGATTTACCGCATCTGCGCATCTTCCGCCTAATGGCCACCCTTGCGGCAACTTGCGGCAAGCCCCATGCATTGTCTATGGGGTATGCACCAGAGGTATTTAAAGAAGAGAGAGTGGATTTTTCCAAGGTATGAGGACGAGATTGGAATGGCAACATGTTGTATAAATATAATAATTTAGAGAGAATTAGACTTTTCAATAAGTTTTTCCTTCCCATCCACAAGATAAACGGGTCTCTCAGGAGCTGATAGTGGCTTGTGCAGACTCTAAAAGGGGTTTAATATTTAGAGTGAAAAGGTCAGTATCTACCTTGCCTATTTTAACTCCCAGGTAAGTAATATGACCTGCAGGCCAAACGAAGGGGTATGTAAATTTGAATGTGTCCACTAGCCCCCTTGGCAATCTCAGTCCCAAAGCTTCGGACTTAAGGGCCCGTTACAAGCTACTATATCGTTAATGATATCGTTGAAACGTCACGGTTTTCAGTGGTTTAAATGACGTTGTTGCGTGTGACACGTCGATTCAACCAACGATAAGTCGCTGATATTTCATCGGAGGTTTTTGAACCGGACCTAAAACCAGACGATGATCGTCAGTCCAACCTGCAGAATCGGTGTGTGTGACACCTTGATAACGATGTCGTTAACGACTTTACCTATTCAGAACGGAAGGACATAGGTGATCAAACGACGCAAGTATCGTTCGCTTGTCGCGGAATCGTTGCTGCGTCGTTAAAGATATCTGTACGTGTGACATTTCACTAGCAATAATTGAACGACGTTCAAGCGATCTAGGTCAAGTCGGATCGTTGATCGGCTTGTTCGACCATTGAAACGTGTAACGGGGCCTTTAGTCATATTGATTTTAAAATTAGAAAAGCTGCCGTATCTGTCTAATAGTTCCATCAAGGCTGGGATGCCTCTCGCTAGTCTTGTCAGCAGGACCAAAAGATCATCTGCGAATGCAGCAGTTTTGTAGTGATCATCTCCCAGACGTACTCCCTTCATGTACACTTGTTCTGCTTCTGACCAGTAAGGGGATATGTGGACACCCTGATGGCGGAAATTGATGATGGACAGGACAGGATGATTATATCTAGAGATGCACACTGGAGAGACTCTTGTAAAAGAAACTGTATGTGACAGTATTCCATATAGCTATCATTGATCCCTAACTTCTTTTACAATCATTTAGCTGGTTCCAAATTGACACATGTGGGTTTCAACCCAGCATAATTGTCAGTTATATCTGTGTGATTATGTCACAATTGACCGTCTTGGATAGGGTCATTTGATTTTTGTGCCCTATTGAACGCAATATTGATAACCGTAGTTATGTTCACTTCTAGTTTGTGATTATATACCTCACTGTTTATATATGTTGTATGTTTAGAGAGGCGAGTACCCTCTCTTTTAACCTGGTATTATTAAAATTAAAATTGACATTTTCAGACTCACAATATGTATCTGTTGGTCTGATGAGAACTGTGATGTAGAGGCTCACTAAGCCGTTAGGTCCAGTTGATTTATAACTAATCCTGCGCTTAGTGGGTAACTTCAGGCCCTGGGGCCCCGATGCGAAAGCTCCAACGGGGCCCCCAATTATTGCAAATCTTTAATAGTATTAGTCTTTTTCTATGGGCCAAAAGGGGACTTTTGGGGCCCCCCTAGGCTGCAGGGTCCGGGTGCGATCGCAACCCCTGCACCTGTTGTAGTTACGCCCCTGCCTGCGCTTTATTGTACAGTTGTCCAGTCCGATAAATGGAAATCTTCGTTCCTAGATGTTTCTGGAATGGGGCTGATCATGATCTGCCTAATAGTACTGTAAGAAGAAAAATGTACAGATCTGAGAATCAGCTCCTCACATATATAATGTATGCTTGGGGGGGGGGTTAATCTAATGATAAGTACAGAGAGCTAATAAATTCTTGGGTACCCTGGGTCCACTAGCCACAATATTATTCCGAGACCATCAGATGGTGGCTCTGCAACCCGCATCATACCCGCTGAAGTCCTCGGTGCCTCTTATGATTTTTGGACCCTGTGTAATATCATCGTTGCCGGATCGCGCCCCCAAGAAGTCACACCAATCAGAGGAGGTGTCAGAGGCCAACAGGAGGGAGGTGGTTTGTAGGACTCTTGTCTGACGGCTATGGACTGATGACGTCGTGGCTGGACCAGGGTCCTGTGAATCGATTTACTCCTCTTGATAATTTACTCATGTGTGTTACTGGGCACTATGAATGTCCCTATATGTTATACTTACATCACTGTACAATCAGAACGGTGGCTTGGCTCTCCCGGCCTCCACGTCACTCCAGTTTACGGATTTGAAGAACGGAAGCTGTTGAATCCTTAATGCTGTCACATATCGTCTAAATTGATTTCTACAGAGAAGCTGGAAAATGAATTAAACCATTGGTCATTTTATTATGCATTACTGATAGGTTATTACACGATTTCTATAGACTGTCCACATCTGATCTATCTCTGCTTATAATCCATCATCACCTTCTCAATCTAATCCAACTCACCATTTTTATAAAGTCAATGGCCTCAGGGCAGATCCTGGGTGGAAAATATGGGTTGTCGAACAGCAGAGACTCGTGGTAATCTTCCATTGTTCCAAAAGTGTAGAATGGCATTTTTCCCACAAACATCAGGAACATGATGACACCGAACGAAAACCAATCGGCCTGTTTACTATAGCCTTCATTATTCATTATCTAGGGGAAGAGAAGACATGGGATGAGCTGAATATACCAGGGAGGAAATTTATACACAGAAGCTATTGGGACCGTTGGTGATGAGATATGAGCAGGACACATAGGGATCAGAATAATACTCGATCCTACTATCGGCATCAATCACACATGGATGTTCTTCACCTCGGGAGCAATGTAGCCTTGAGTGCCAAGAAAACCTTGCAGTATTTCCCCGTCAGACACATCCATGGCTGATATTCCAAAGGCCCACGTCACACACACAGATATCTGGCAATATTGTTCACAGATCTCTGGTTGCAGTGAAATCATGGACACATGGTTCCATTTTGTGCCGTGTACAAATGGAGCAATCTGTCCATGATTTCACTGCAACCAAGATCTGTGAACAATATCTGCCAATATCTGTGTGTGACCCCAGCCAAAGTCTGAATTTTAATGTGTCCATCTCATGATGAGAACTATCTCCGCTTCAGTGACTGTAAGAGAAAGCAACACGCATTGTGAGAATAACTACTGAAAATGACTTTCTACAGTAGATATATAAAGAGAAACAGAGTTAGAGTGACAGATGTATGAAGATGAACTCATTACCAATGTATCACTCCGTTTCATGTAGAAACTGAATACCACAGAACATCTCTGCTGCGAATCGCCTGTGAATTAGAAAATAGACAATGAATTGGTGGTTACATACTCAATCATACAGAGAACATGAGGTCGCATGGGTCATATTTACTACCTTATTGTTTCTATGTCAAGCGGCATCAAATGTACAATGTGGTGAAGCACGTCTCCTCCATCCAGGGCCGCACCATCCATTGGACAGTGTGAGCCCTTTCATTCAGGCGGCAAGAGGCAGGGGGAGCGGCTGTGCAGAAGGGGGCGGCGCCATATGCACACAGCGTCCCCCTGTCATGGCCCGGCGGCTCAGGGCAGGTAAGACCCGCCAAGCGTCCCTGCTCACTACTAATGCAGGGGCTGCGCGGTGTAGGGCTCCGCCAGCACCCCCACCCCCCTCTGGTCCTCAATCGCAGCACATGGGGCGGCGGTGTAGTGCTCCGCCAGCACCCCCCCCCGGTCCTCAGCACAGCCACACCCCCCCAAAAGCCCCCCTCCAGGCAGCATTATATATTGCGTGGCAATTACAAGTTTCTAGAGTTGTTTCTGTGTATCCCCGCAGACCCATGATGAAGTGGCCGCCAGAGTCAGCGGCCATACTGAGGACCTGTAGTTCGGTGTTGATGGCTCTTACATCACAAGAACTTTTTTTGATGACTTTAACAGCCACCCATTCTTCTTTGCCTGGGGGAGATGCCAAGTAGACCTGGAGAAAAATCACAAGAGATCAGATTAAAAGTTGTCATCTTTTATAGGGATCTGTCTAATTCAGAGGTTGGTAATTTAATTTTCCCAAGGGGCCACATGAGACTGGCTGTTATGGAGGACCTCTATGAAAATGGGGGGGAATCTATTAATTTTGATGGTTATACCATAGAAGGTGCACCACCTCTCTGAGCAGCCTCTGCAGTAGATCCCCTGAGACTTGTCTGGTCATTTTTGGATCATGGCACCTCTGTGAACAACACAACCCTTACTAATTCTACTCCCTTAAGAGCAGCATGTTTAGACAGTAGTCTGGAGATAATTCTTATAATTATTGTTTTTATTATTATTATTATTATTATTATTAAAAAAATAATAATGTTAATTTTATCACTTAATATTGCACAAAATGTAAGTCTATTGACTCACTGCTACTGCTAATAAACAGTATCCCACACAGTATGATGGAACCCACACAGAAATCAGCAAAATAATCAGCACCAATGGAAGAGATAGCTTGCAATAATAACCATGCAAATGCAAATATTCCTTCCAAACTGCATATTATTATAAAATTGAGATATTTGGCAATATATTGATGAATCTTTTGAGCCACCCTGCCACTTAAGGAAATCCCATCAAGGTAGTCCTACTCTAAATATTTATATTTTAGTTGTGCCATGCGGCCTCCAACATACACATAAAGCAGACCATTAGAAGCAGCATTTACCTGGTGCATGTCAAACCCTGCTCCCATGGTGCCAGACTGGTGCATGTGAATAAAGGCAAATCAGGCTCCCGCACATGTAGCTGACTTCACATATTCCTAGGCTTTTCAGAATTAACCCAACAGCACCAGGCCAGCACTTATAAATAAAAGCGGGCAGTCCCATGCAAATGGAGCTTGAAATAAACTAAGCCTGAGGGCAGGGTATCGATAACTGAATGTGAACAGTTACCAAGATTTGCCACCAACAACAGAGGTCAAATAACAAGCCAAAGCTGGTGTGCAAGGTACAATGGGGGTCAGCCACAAACCAACAACAAAAAATCAGCAAAAAAAAACAGCACAACCACCACATGATACCTTGCAATAAAAACCGGGCAAATGCACATATTCCTTCCAAGCTGTATAATATTAAAAAATTGTGATATTTGGCAAAATATGGATCAATATTTTGAGCCATCATCCCACACAGTATAATGGCCCACATCGTCGTACAAACAGCACAATGTCCACGCATCCCCCCCCAAACAGAATAAAGCCCCCACAAAGTATGAGAGACCCCACAGTCCCCTATATACAGTGTAATGGCAGCATCTTCCTACAAACAGCATGATGTCTACACATCCCCCCACATAAAATGAAGCCCTCATACCGTATGATGAACCCCATAGCCACCGAAATTCAGTACAGCCCCTCACATACAGTATGATGGACCCTACAGCTCCCACACAGTATTATAAATCCCTCAGATTTTTGCACACAATACGATGACTCCACAGCCTCTCTCCTATTATTTTGGCCCCCACACAAGTACTCTTTCGCAACAGTCCCCGCACTCAAATAATGTGTCCACACACAATTCCCCCCCACACACAGTATTATGGGCACTACACAAGAGTGAACCACTTTAGGTTGGCTTCACACTGCAGTTTTTTTCCTGATCAGGTTCGATCAGGTTTGTGTGTCAAAACCAGGACTGTCTCCAAAACTCAGAACAGCGTCAATCTTTCAATTATAGTTTTTCTCTGCAAGTTCCTCTCCTGGTTTTGGCACACAAACCTGATCAGGGAAAAAAACTGCAGTGTGAAACCTGCCTTAGGCTAGGGTCCCACTTGGCATGCATTTTTTGGTGCCTTAAAAAAACGCATGCGTTTCTGCATGATTTTTATAAGTGCCCAATTGGGGTTTTCAAAGGTATCTGACTGGTGTAAGTGATACCAAAAACGCACACAAAAACGCATGTGACCAGGCAAAAACGCATGCGTTTTTGTATAGAAATATATGTGGGATGTCACATTAGATTGGAATGGGCCAGATGTTAAAAACACACCCCCCACCCAATAAAACTGGGATTAAAAATGTGGGTGTTGCACATTGCCAGACAGATAGCACTTGTGTCAGGTTTGCTCTGTGTGTACTCTCAGTACTACTGATGGAGGTTGTTGCCTTTGAGATCCCGTTTTCTTATTTGGAGAAGACGACAGCGTAGACTTCAGCGACGGCCTCGATTGTGGGTCCATGACGTCACTTTGTTGCGCCTGCAGCACGGAGCATTTCATGTGCTCTACAACCAGTTGCGGAGGTTCCCTCACAAGTTCCAGCGCTATCTGAGGATGACAATATCCACTTTGATGCCCTCCTGGACCTCGTGAGTGGAGATTTGATTGCGCCAGAACACCCATTGTCGGAACGCCATCTCACCTGCTGAGCGCCTTGTTGTC
>JARQOC010000003.1:288577538-288604621 GCA_033576535.1 Allobates femoralis | reverse complement strand
ACCTCAGCTTGCCGTTGGGTGGAGTGATTATTGAAGCCTGACATAATTATAGGAGAATTAAGGAAAAGACAATAGTTTATTCATCTCACCTCCAATTCATCGGGAATGTTGAATAAGGCTAGTGGTCAGCAATGCACGGATTGGTCCAATATTAATGAGACATATAACATACTTGTGCACATGCCAAAACACTGGACGCTAAACATATGGAATGAAATTAAATAAAGTTATTGCACATTTTCAAGAAGCAATATTCATAGTATGGACCATGTATTTGAAGCATATTCAGTAATGGCCATATACTCTTTTTACACGTGGTCAAAATTGTTGGTACCCCTCGTTTAATGAAAGAAAAACCCACAATGGTCACAGAAATAACATGAATCTGACATATTAATACATTTAAAAAAATCTATGAAAACGAACAAATGAAAGTCAGGCATTGCTTTTCAACCCTGCTACCACAGAATTTAAAAAAAATTAAACTCATGAAATAGGTCTGGACAGAAATGACGGTACAATTAACTTAATACTTTGTTACACAACCTTTTGAGGCAATCACTGCAATCAAACGATTCCTGTAACTGTCAATAAGACTTCTGCACCTCTCGCCAGGTATTTTGGCCCACTCCTCAAGAGAAAACTGCTCCAGTTGTCTCGTGTTTGAAGGTTGCCTTTTCCAGATGGCATGTTTCAGCTCTTTCAAAAGATCCTCAATACGATTTAGGTCAGGGCTCTTAGAGCGCCACTTCAGAATAGTCCAATGTTTTCCTTTTAGCTATTCTTGGATTTTTTAGCTGTGTGTTTTGAGTCATTATCCTGTCGCAAGACCCATGATCTGCAACTGAGACTAAGCTTTCTGACGCTGGGTAGCACATTTTTCTCTAGAATCCCTTGATAGTCTTGAGCTTTCATTGTACCCTGCACAGATTCAAGACATCCTGTGCAAGAGGCTTTTTGATAATGTGCAGGTGGAATAGGTCTATACCGCTCTTTGATTGGTGGATGTGTTCCTGTGGGGATGTGATGTTGTACCCCTTTTATCCTACCAAAATCAAGTGGATGCTTACTGAAAACGTGTTCAAATTCTTGGGCTACCCGGTACACACCTTGCTTTTCATACACAGGAGTGGTGTCAGTTCCGACATGGAGCTGCTGGCACCAGTCCTCCAGCGGCCCAATTGTTTGATCAGTTTTTGCCCCTTCCTCGTGGGATTCGGGTTGCGCTGTTTGAATCTCATTGTGACTGACTGTGTATAATTTGGCAACGGTGGTATACCTGGGTAATTTAACCTCTTCACTGCCACAAATTAAGATGCGAATTGGTACTCTCCCATTGTGTACATTAACCACCCCCCTGGCTGTCAACAGTGTAGGTCTGTGCTCTTTGCCCATGGGCTCTACTAACGCTCCTGCCCTCTCAGAGCTATAGCTGCTCGACACCATACCATCATTTCACTCATTGGGGGTATCACAATAGGTATCGGGTCTGTTACCTGTGCTGTACCAACTTCACCACCTGTAATTGTTACCTGTTGATGGTGTAAGATGGCTCTGATCTCGTGTTAGATAATCTTCCTCTGATCAGGCCTGGCAGTTTCAGCAATCTTTTGAAGCAAAGACAACACTTCCTCCAAGCAATTGCTAACAACATTTGTACCCAGTATAACATAAGGATCATTTGCACTACTGGCTTCTGCTACTACAATGACCCCTTGATTTTGAAATTCCACCCTCCCCACCTTTATGGGCACTTCCTTAACCCCCATTACAGTAATTGGTTCACCATTAGCTGCATAAAGGAAAAGGTCTATGTCGGGCTGTTTCAGCTCTGCATCAGCCCAATACTTTTTATAAAGGATATAGGGGATCATGGTCACCTGTTACCCGGTGTCCAGTAGAGCAGGTAACTGGATGCCATCTAGCACAATGGACAGGAACGGCCTCTGTCCGATGAAAGTCTTGCACCAGGTGGCTGGGCCTTGTTGGTCTAGTCCTGAGGTTTGGCCCCGGCCCCCAGGGACTGCCCGTTCAAAGGACCGTGCCTAGCGATGTGACTGATGCGATTACTGCTGCGGCAGATGGGCTCGCGCTGTACTCAGTGTATTTGAAGTATGGCACCATAGAGCGCGACGCTATTCTGATTGGTCGCCGCGCTGAACGCAGCGACCAGTCAGAATAGCGGCGCGCTATGCCGCCATATTTGAAATACACTGTACTCAGTGTATTTGAAGTATGGCGCCATAGAGCGCGCCACTATTCTGATTGGTCGCCGCGCTGAATGCAGCGACCAATCAGAATGGCGGTGCGCGCTCTGTCTCCATATTTGAAATACACTGTACTCAATACAAAGTGTATATTCATGTGTAATAATAAGTAATATCTACTATATAATCGTCTAATTCTGACTGTCTGTAACGGAAATCCCGCATCGCTGATTGGTCGCCACATCTTAAAGGGTCGCTCCACCAGTTCTTAAAGGGGTGGACCCCAACCACTTCTTAAAGGGGCTGTCCCCATCCTCTTAAAGGGGCAGTCCCCAACCACTTTTTAAAGGGGCAGTCCCCAACCACATCTTAAAGGGGCCGTCCCCAACCATGTCTTAAAGGGGCAGTCCCCAACCACTTTTTAAAGGGGCAGTCCCCAACAACTTTTGAAAGGGGCAGTCCCAACCATGTATTAAAGGGGCAGTCCCCAACCGTGTCTTAAAGGGGCAGTCCCCAACCACTTTTTAAAGGGGCAGTCCCCAACCACATCTTAAAGGGGCCGTCCCCAACCATGTATTAAAGGGGCAGTCCCCAACCACATCTTAAAGGGGCGGCACCCAATCATGTCTTAATGGAGCGGACGCCAACCATGTCTTAAAGGGGCAGTCCCCAACCACGTCTTAAAGGGGTGGGCCCCAACCACTTCTTAAAGGGGCAATCCCCAACCACTTCTTAAAGGGGTGGTCCCCAACCTCTTAAAGAGACAGTCCCCAATAACTTCTTAAAGGGGCTGTCCATAACCACATCTTAAAGGGGCCATCCCCAACCATGTCTTAAAGGAGTGGACCCCAACCACTTCTTAAAGGGGTTGTCCTCAACCTCTTAAAGGGGCAGTCCCCAACCACTTCTTAAAGAGGTGGTCTCCAACCACATCTTAAAGGGGCAGTCCCCAACCAAATCTTAAAGGAGCAGTCCCAACCACATCTTAATGGGGCGGTCCCCAACCACATCTTAAAGGGGCAGACCTCAACCACATCTCAAAGGGGCGGAAGCAACCAATCAGCGATATTGGCGTGGGATTTAAACCGTTTTCGTTGACTGGTTATGGCCGGCTGCGACCAATCAGTGATATTGCCGCAGGATTTAAATGATAATGTACATATTTTACCTGAAAAAACCTGTGTAGTCATTGCATTATTCTTAAATCTTCATAAATAAACTACATACATATTCTAGAATACCCGATGCGTTAGAATTGGGCCACCATCTAGTATTTTTATAATTATTAACCATTGATGTGGAGCTAGGTGCTAGCAAATTTATCAGATTTTGACTCCTACTATATATGATCCTTGGCTTGGCTGGTAGCTGCTTGCTCAAAATCGAATCATTGGATAGAATGAACCAATTCTTCTTCAATAGATTATTGAGGGTAACTCTAGTTTGACTGAATGTTGTGATGAGACTATATTCAGCACACAATGGTTTGGTAGTTTCACTTTTAGCCACAGTAGTGGGTTCAGCGTGAATCCCTTTATCGTTTATCATTTCCAAGCAGTTTTCTTGGGATAGAGATTTGGCTTTCTTAGATGCATCACTTAATAATTTATCAGGATATCCCTTTTCCCTGAATCTCATCTACAAAGTTCTAGATTCATTAATAAAGTCCACATCTCTACTGCAATTTTTTCTAATCCTCCAATACTGTCCATAGGAAATATTATGCACCCAGGCTGGAAGATGACTGCTGTCATATGCAAGATAGCTATTCACATCCACAATCTTGAAATGGGTGGAGGTGATGATCTTTCCATCTGGGTCTTTTTGGACCAGGAGGTCAAGGAACTGAATGTTCAAACTGAATATGTTAGATGAAAAACTGAGACCTCAGGGTTTATTGTTTAATTCAGATACAAACATAGATGTTTCCTCTTGGGTGCCGGTCCAGACAAAGAAGAGATCATCTATATATCTCCTGTAAAGACATATAAATTCAATAGATGAAGGGGCTGTGCGATAAAGATGGACTCAAACGTCCCCATAATCAGGTTTGCATAACTTGGGGTGAACCTTGTCCCCATCGCACAACCCCTTAACACCAGTTACATTAGTGTTAGGACCCAGTTGACAGAGATCGCCTCAGCGTGGCAACTGGGTGAATTATCGATTTGGCTATTTCCATAATACTAAGTATCTCTACTTTTTCATTTTTCAATTTTTCTCTATTTAGAAATGTCAGTGTCAAGTGCAACTATTTATATTTGAAATAGAATTGTGTTTATTTAGCACCTTCACTGACAGGACTGAGTGCAGCATAATATTGCATATATATGATATGGGTTCAACACCCGTATGCTAGCACCTTTCCTCACTCCAGTTGTCAGAGATAAGCTATTGCCCTCTGGTATCAGTCTCTAGCACGCCTAAGGGGTTAACCTCTTTTCCCAAGGCACCAATTATATATCCAAAGCACCTGTCTTTAGTTATAAGACTGCAAATCCATTATTCTCTGGTATCAGCCGATGAGGAAAAGCCCAGAATGACACTAGGCAGTTACATTAGTGTTAGGACCCAATTAACGGAGATCGCCTGAGCGTGGCAACTGGGTGAATTATCGATTTGGCCATTTCCATAATACTAAGTATCTCTACTTTTTCATTTTTCAATTTTTCTCTATTATAAAATGTCAGTGTCGAGTGCAACTATTGTATATTTGAAATAGAAGTGTGTTTAGTTAGCACCTTCATTGACAGGACTGAGTGGAGCATAATATTGCATACATAGGAAATATTATGCACCCAGGGTGGAAGATGACTGCTTTCATATGTAAGATAGCTATTCACATCTATAACCTTGAAATGAGTGGAGGTGATGATCTTTCCATCTGGGTCTTTTTGGACCAGGAGGTCAAGGAACTGAATGCTCAAACTAAATATGTTAGATGAAAAACTGAGACCTCAGGGTTTATTGTTTAATTCAGATACAAACATAGATGTTTCCTCTTGGGTGCCGGTCCAGACAAAGAAGAGATCATCTATACATCTCCTGTAAAGACATATACATCCAATAGATGAAGGGGCTGTGCGATAAAGATGGACTCAAACGTCCCCATAAACAGGTTTGCATAACTTGGGGTGAATTTTGTCCCCATCGCTCAAACCCTCATCTGTTTATATGTGGTCCCTTCAAATGAAAAAAACATTATTTAATATGAACTGGATGCTTTCTAATATGAACCTTTCCTATTCCAATGGGATAGAAGTATCTGAACATAGATAATAATAATTGCCGTAGCGACTTCCGTCGGAGCGGCGCTGCTTCCGGTGGCTTGGTTAGCGAGTCCGAGCTGCTTCTCCTGGACTCTCCCCGTGGCCGCGTAGCGGCCAAGGCGACTCACGAAGCAATGCCCGCAAAGCGGGCATTGCGAGTCGTTGCAGCCTAGCGAAGCAATGCCCGCGAAGCGGGCATTGCGAGTCGCTACACCGCTAACCAAGCCACCGAAGCCGAAGCCCATACTCCTGTAGTGTACACCGCTATAGTATACTACAGTCCCATGACCATAAGCGCCATGGGACTGTAGTATACCATCGCGCTGTACACTACAGACCCCTGCCGCTCTAAGCCACTACGCGTACACTAACCAAGCCACACAACCCCAAGCCCCTACCCACTGCCGCCCTAACCCCTAAGCCACTACCCCGACGCCGAAGCCCCTACCCCCTGCCGCACTACCCCGCCGCACCCACTACCCTCTGCCGGAAGCCACTACCCCCTGCCGCCCTAACCCCTAAGCCACTACCCCGCCGCCGAAGCCCCTAGCCCCTACCCCCTGCCGCACTACCCCGCCGCACCCACTACCCTCTGCCGGAAGCCACTACCCCCTGCCGCCCTAACCCCTAAGCCACTACCCCGCCGCCGAAGCCCCTACCCCCTGCCGCACTACCCCGCCGCACCCACTACCCTCTGCCGCAAGCCCCTACCCCCTGCCGCCGTAAGCCACTAGCCCGCATCCGCACGTAAACCCCTGCCGCCGCAAGCCCCTAACCCCTAAGCCGCACCTAATCCCCTACCCCTACCCCCTAAACCGCACCTAAACCCCTGCCGCCCTAAGCCCCTACCCCCTAAGCCGCACCTAACCCCCTACTCCCTGCCGCCGTAAGCCACTACCCCGCATCCGCAAATAAACCCCTGCCGCCGCAAGCCCCTAACCCCTAAGCCGCACATAACCCCTAAGCTGCACATAATCCCCTACCCCTACCCCCTAAACCGCACCTAAACCCCTGCCGCCCTAAGCCCCTACCCCTTAAGCCGCACCTAATCCCCTACCTCTACCCCCTAAGCCGCACCTAACCCCCTACCCCCCTAAGCCACTACCCCGCATCCGCACCTAAACCCCTGCCGCCGCAAGCCCCTAACCCCTAAGCTGCACCTAATCCCCTACCCCTACCCCCTAAGCCGCACCTAAACCCCTGCCGCCCTAAGCCCCTACCCCCTAAGCCGCACCTAACCCCCTACCCCCCTAAGCCACTACCCCGCATCCGCACCTAAACCCCTGCCGCCGCAAGCCCCTAACCCCTAAGCTGCACCTAATCCCCTACCCCTACCCCCTAAGCCGCACCTAAACCCCTGCCGCCCTAAGCCCCTACCTCCTAAGCCCCTACCCTCTAAGCCTCGCCGCTTTCCCTAACACCTAAGGCCCTACCCGTCCCCTAACGTCCCCATCGATCACTTACATGCCTTCAAGTCATCTGATCGTCCGTCCGGCCAGGCGTCCTCTTCCTCCGGTCCCGGGGGTCTTCTCTCTTCTTTCCGCCTCTTCGTCCGTCCCCGGGGATCTTCTGTCTTCTTTCCGCCAACTTCCAGCTCCGACGTCCTCTTCAACTAACATTAAGATACAATGGACGATCAATCCGCCATTGTATCTCAATGAAATGTGAAGGGCTCTTCTGATTGGTCGCTGACCTCAGCCAATCAGAAGAGCCCGTCATTCAGTTCTCATTCAGGTCCGTCTTTTTTCCCATTGACATACATTAGCGGTGTGTCGGCGATTTTATGGCCGGCCACCTGGTTCTATTTGTCGGCCCTAAAATCGCGGACACACCGCTAATGCATGTCTATGGGCAAGTCAGCTCGAATTCTGATTGGTCGCCGTTCAATCCGAAATCGGGCTGACTGCCCATAGAGATGCATTAGCGGTGTGTCCGCGATTTTAGGGCCGACAAATAGAACCAGGTGGGCGGCCATAAAATCGCCGACACACCGCTAATGCATTTCAATGGGAAAAAACAAAGGCGGACCTGAATGAGAACTGCGTCTCAGCCTAAATAATAAATTAAATAATAAAAAAAATAATTAAAAAAGAATTAAAAAATAATAAAAAAAAATAATTAAAAATAATAAAAAATTCAATAAAAATAATAATAAAAAATAAAATATATGCTAATAAGATCAGCCCTTTGCGGACCTGAATGAGAACTGCGTCTCAGCCTAAATAATAAATTAAATAATAAAAAAAATAATTAAAAAAGAATTAAAAAATAATAAAAAAAAATAATTAAAAATAATAAAAAATTCAATAAAAATAATAATAAAAAAATAAAATATATGCTAATAAGATCAGCCCTTTGCGGACCTGAATGAGAACTGCGTCTCAGCCTAAATAATAAATTAAATAATAAAAAAAATAATTAAAAAAGAATTAAAACATAATAAAAAAAAAATTAAAAATAATAAAAAATTCAATAAAAAATAATAATAAAAAATAAAATATATGCTAATAAGATCAGCCCTTTGCGGACCTGAATGAGAACTGCCTCTCAGCCTAAATAATAAATTAAATAAAAAAAAAAATAATTAAAAAAGAATTAAAAAATAATAAAAAAAAAATTAAAAATAATAAAAAATTCAATAAAAATAATAATAAAAAAATAAAATATATGCTAATAAGATCAGCCCTTTGCGGACCTGAATGAGAACTGCCTCTCAGCCTAAATAATAAATTAAATAATAAAAAAAATAATTAAAAAAGAATTAAAAAATAATAAAAAAATAAATTAAAAATAATAAAAAATTCAATAAAAATAATAATAAAAAAATAAAATATATGCTAATAAGATCAGCCCTTTGCGGACCTGAATGAGAACTGCCTCTCAGCCTAAATAATAAATTAAATAATAAAAAAAATAATTAAAAAAGAATTAAAAAATAATAAAAAAAAATAATTAAAAATAATAAAAAATTCAATAAAAATAATAATATAAAAATAAAATATATGCTAATAAGATCAGCCCTTTGCGGACCTGAATGAGAACTGCCTCTCAGCCTAAATAATAAATTAAATAATAAAAAAAATAATTAAAAAAGAATTAAAAAATAATAAAAAAATTAATTAAAAATAATAAAAAATTCAATAAAAATAATAATAAAAAAATAAAATATATGCTAATAAGATCAGCCCTTTAGCGCACCTGAATGACAACTGCCTCTCAGCCTAAATAATAAATTTAATAATACAAAAATAATTAAAAAATAATTAAAAAATTATAAAAAAATAAATAAAACATAATTAAAAAATAAATAACAAATAATAAATAATAATTAAAAAAAAAATGCTAATAATAATATTACTGCTAATAATAATGCTATTAATGCTAATAATTATGTTATTAATGCTATTATTAATGCTAATAATCCTATTATTAATTCTATTAATGCTAATAATAATGCTATTAATGCTATTAATAATGTTATTAATGCTATTATTAATGCTAATAATCCTATTATTAATGATATTTATGCTAATAATAATGATATTAATGCTATTAATAATGTTATTAATGCTATTAATAATGCTAATAATGCTATTATTAATGCTAATAATGCTAATAATAATAATGCTATTAATGCTATTAATAATGTTATTAATGCTATTAATAATGCTAATAATGCTATTATTAATGCTATTAATGCTAATAATAATCCTATTAATGCTATTAATAATGCTATTCATGCTATTAATAATACTATTAATGCTATTAATGCTAATAATAATGCTATTAATGCTATTAATAATGTTATTAATGCTATTATTAATGCTAATAATGCTATTATTAATTCTATTAATTTTAATAATAATGCTATTAATAATGTTATTAATGCTATTAATAATGCTAATAATCCTATTATTAATGCTATTTATGCTAATAATAATGCTATTAATGCTATTAATAATGTTATTAATGCTATTTATAATGCTAATAATGCTATTATTAATGCTATTAATGCTAATAATAATGCTATTAATGCTATTAATAATGTTATTAATGCTATTATTAATGCTAATAATGCTATTATTAATTCTATTAATGCTAATAATAATGCTATTAATGCTATTAATAATGTTATTAATGCTATTATTAATGCTAATAATGCTATTATTAATGCTATTAATGTCAATATTTATCCTATTAATGGTATTATTAATGCTATTAATGCTAATAATAATGCTATTAATGCTATTAATGCTAATAATAATGCTATTAATGCTATTAATAATGTTATTAATGCTATTATTAATGCTAATAATGCTATTATTAATGCTATTTATGCTAATAATTATGCTATTAATGCTATTAATAATGCTATTAATGCTATTAATAATGCTATTAATCCTATTATTTATGCTATTAATGCTATTAATCCTATTATTTATGCTATTAATGCTATTAATGCTAATATTTATCCTATTAATGGTATTATTAATGCTATTAATGCTAATAATAATGCTATTAATGCTAATAATAATGCTATTAATGCTATTAATAATGCTATTAATGCTATTATTAATGCTAATTATGCTATTATTAATTCTATTAATGCTAATAATAATGCTATTAATGCTATTAATAATGTTATTAATGCTATTATTAATGCTAATAATCCTATTATTTATGCTATTTATGCTAATTATAATGCTATTAATGCTATTAATAATGCTATTAATGCTATTAATAATGCTATTAATCCTATTATTTATGCTATTAATGCTATTAATGCTAATATTTATCCTATTAATGGTATTATTAATGCTGTTAATGCTAATTATAATTCTATTAATGCTAATAATAATGCTATTAATGCTATTAATAATGTTATTAATGCTATTATTAATGCTAATAATCCTATTATTAATGCTATTTATGCTAATAATAATGCTATTTATGCTATTAATAATGTTATTCATGCTATTAATAATGCTAATAATGCTATTATTAATGCTATTAATGCTAATAATGATGCTATTAATGCTATTAATAATGTTATTAATGCTATTAATAATGCTAATAATGCTATTATTAATGCTATTAATGCTAATAATAATCCTATTAATGCTATTAATAATGCTATTCATGCTATTAATAATACTATTAATGCTATTAATGCTAATAATAATGCTATTAATGCTATTAATAATGTTATTAATGCTATTATTTATGCTAATAATGCTATTATTAATTCTATTAATTTTAATAATAATGCTATTAATGCTATTAATAATGTTATTAATGCTATTATTAATGCTAATAATGCTATTTATGCTAATAATAATGCTATTAATGCTATTAATAATGCTATTAATGCTCTTATTTATGCTATTAATGCTATTAATGCTAATATTTATCCTATTAATGGTATTATTAATGCTATTAATGCTAATAATAATGCTATTAATGCTATTAATGCTAATAATAATGCTATTAATGCTATTAATAATGTTATTAATGCTATTATTAATGCTAATAATGCTATTATTAATCCTATTAATGCTAATAATAATGCTATTAATGCTATTAATAATGCTATTAATGCTATTAATAATGTTATTAATGCTATTATTAATACTAATAATGCTATTATTAATGCTATTAATGCTAATAATAATGCTATTAATGCTATTAATAATGCTATTAATGCTATTAATTATGCTATTAATGCTAATATTTATCCTATTAATGCTATTAATGCTAATAATAATTCTATTAATGCTAATAATAATGCTATTAATGCTATTAATGCTATTAATTATGCTATTAATGCTATTAATGCTAATAATAATGCTATTAATTCTATTAATAATGCTATTAATGCTATTAATACTGTTATTAATGCTATTATTAATGCTAATAATGTTATTATTAATGCTATTAATGCTAATAATAATGCTATTAATGCTATTAATAATGTTATTAATGCTATTATTAATGCTAATAATGCTATTATTAATGCTATTAATGCTAATAATAATGCTATCAATGCTATTAATAATGTTATTAATGCTATTATTAATGCTAATAATGCTATTAATAATGCTATTAATGCTAATAATAATGCTATTAATGCTATTAATACTGTTATTAATGCTCATAATACTGCTAATAATGCTATTAATACTGCTATTACTGCTAATAATAATGCTATGGCTTATATTATTGCTATTGATGATGCGATTATTATTTAAAAAACTTTAAAAAAACAATAAACATATTTTAGATACCCGATGCATTTGCATCAGGCTAACAGCTATAACTACTATAATCAAATTAATGCACGCTCTAGAATCCCGATGCATTTGCATCGGGCTCACAGCTAGTAGATAATAATCAATAGTCTCTAAACCCAGGGTATGCATAATATGGAAGCATAAGGATCTCGCATCTAAAGTACAAAAAACATAACCATTCAGGGGGAGGGGGTTAAATCCCTTAAAAAGGTGATAAGATGTAAGGAATCTTTCAAAAAAGGATCAAGACTGGTCACATATTTTTGTAAAAACAGGTCAACATAATGTGATAAATTTGACGCTATAGATTTTATCCCTGAAATGATGGGGCATCTGGGGGATTGGTAGTACTTTTATGGATCTTGAGTAGGAAATAAAAATAAGGAGTCTGAGTAAACTGTGTATCCAAAAACCTTTTCTCTCTCCCATCCAAGATCCCTTCCTTAATGGCTCCATTAATTAAGTATTTATACTCCAGAAAAATGGTAACAGAATTATCACAGTAGTTTTTTTATATAATAATCAGTATCACCAAGTATTCGGAGTCCTTCTCTTATGTACCAACCCTGGTTTATCATAACAACTCCACCACCCCCCTTCACAGCTCCTTTAACCCTTTCACCACCAAGCCTATTTTGACCTTCCTGACCTGGCCATTTTTTACAATTTTGACCAGTGTCTCTTTATGAGGTAATAACTCTAGAACGCTTCGGCTGCTTTCACATCATGATTTTTGTGGATCCGTGGCTATCCGTTGTAAAACGGATAGCCACAGATCCGATTTCACCCCCATGTATCCCTATGGGCATGGATTGGTCCTGTATGGGCATCCGATGGTGCCCAAATTGTCACGGATCCGATTGTTTCTGATTTTTTTGCTGTACCCAGAATCAGAGACTGCTCTGATTTCAGGCACAGAGGACCAGATTGAACACAATCGAATCTGGTGCAGCAAATAACATGGGGACCTATGGAGCGCGGGTCCGAGAAAACATCGGAACATTTCCTGGACCCGATTTTAGTGTACTGAGCATAGTCAGTACACTAAAACTGCTCTGTTCCCGTGGTATTTCACTTTCGCAATGTATGTACATACATTGCAGAAGTGAAATAAAACAAAGCAAGTGTTAAAAAAAAATAAAAAATCCTCACATCTCCGGCGTGTGTCCCGCGATGTGCGGCATCCAGCTCCAAGGGCTTAAGGACCTAGATCAGCTGACCAGGCGGGGCAACCCGATCAGCTGATTGGTCACATGACTGCATCAGCGCGGTTTAAATCGCCCGTCCACCGATCGGTTTTGGTGGGCGCGTGATTTAAACTGCTCAGCTGATGCTGTCATGTGACCCATCACCTGATTGGGTTGCCCCGCCCGGTCACCTGATCTAGGTACTTAAGCCCTCGAAACTGGATGCCGCACATCGCGGGACACACGTCGGAGAGGTGAGGATTTTTTTTTCATTTTCAACACTTGCTTTGTTTTATTTCACTTCCGCAATGTATGTATATACATTGCGAAAATGAAAGTGTCCAACTTGCCTGCGCTTTGCAGGCTCGGGCTCCTCCCAGCTCCTTCTGTGTCTGGATTCGTGAAAATCACAAATCTGGACACAGGAATGGCATCCGAAGGCACAAATCCGATCCTGTCTGTTCCTGTCCGTTGTGTCCTGCAAAAAATGTGAAAGTAGCCTCCAACGGATCCTAACAATTCTGAGATTGTTTTTTCGTGACATATTAGGCTTCATGTCAGTGGTAAATATAGGTCGATAATTTTTGCATTTATATCTGAAAAAAATCGGAAATTTGGTGAAAATTTAGAACATTTTACAATTTTCAAATTAGTTTTTATTCTGTTAAAATAGAGAGTTATGTGACACAAAATAGTTATTAAATAACATTTCCCACATGTCTACTTTACATCAGCACAATATTGGAAAAAAAAATTTTTTTTTGTTAAGAAGTTATAAGGGTTCAAAATTCATAATCAATTTCTCATTTTTCCTGCAAAATTTACAAAACCATTTTTTTAGTGACCACATCACATTTGAAGTCCCTTTGAGGGGCGTACATGACAGAAAACACCCAAAAGTGACACCAGTCAAAAAAACTGCACCCCTCAAACTACTCAAAACTACATTCAAGAAGATTATTATTTTTTTTAATGCTTCACAGGAACTAAAGCAACAAGGAAGGAAAAAAATGAATTTTAATTTTTCCAACAAAAATGTTATTTTAGCCTAAATTATTGCATTTTCGCAAAGGTAAATGCACAAAAATGACCCTAAAATTTTTTGTGCAATTTCTGCTGAATACGCCGATATCCCATATGTGGTGGAAAAACACTGTTTGGGAGCACAGCAGGGCACATAAGGGAAGGAGCGCCATTTGACTCTTTGAATGGAAAATTAGCTCCAATTGTTAGCGGACACAATGTCGTGTATGGAGAGCCCCTGTGTGCCTAAACATTGGAGCTCCCCCACAAGTGACCCCATTTTGGAAACTAGACCCCCCCCCCCCAAAGGAACTTATCTATATGCATAGTGAGCACTTTGAACCCCCAGGTGCTTCACACATTGATCTGTAAATATGAAAAAGTACTTTTTTTTTTTCACAAAAATATCCTTTTAGCCTCAATTCTTTCATTTTCACATGAGCAACAGGATGGATCCTAAAATTTGTTGGGCAATTTGAAATGATACCTCATATGTTGTGGAAAACCACTGTTTGGGTGCACGGCTGGGCTCTGAAGGGGGGAGTGATGTTTTGGAACATAGATTTTTATGTCATGTCCTGTTTGGATACCCCTGATGTGCCTGAACAAGTGGCAACATTTTGAGTTCACTGACATGGGGAACCCTGGTGACTTAGCGAGTGATGTCACCACTCCGCTGTGGCAGTCTCTGACTGCTGCTAATGATATCTCTCACTGAGTCCCTGCGGTCAGTGTGAAAGCAGACTCTGCATGGAGAGGACGCTTGAGTGTTGAGTATTATTTACTATTTACTAGAGATTTCTAATGGCGGGGTCTAACACTAGACCAGGGCAACTGGAAGAGTCTGGATACAGCACCAAAAGATAGTGCATTCAGTAGAGGCACCATTTTCTACAGTGACTGTGGGCTGCAATTCGCAGCATGGGGGGCCATTAATGTTTGGGCCTGTCTACACTGAGGATTCTATCCCCCAGCTGCCAGGTTGTACCTGGCAGGCAAACAAGACTAGCGAAGCTCCACATCTTTTTTTTGGTTGTAGAAATATTTTAAAAAAAGAAAAGACGTGGGCTTCACTGTATTTTTGGTTGCCAGCCAGGTACAACTTGGCAGCTATGGACTGCCACCCACCCCCAGCTGCCTAGTTGTACTTGGCTGTCAACCAAAAATACAGTGAAGCCCGACTTCATTTTTTTTTTAAAATAGAAATTATTTGGGGAAAAAAACTACGCAGAGCTTTGCCTTATTTTTGGTCCAGCCAGGTACAACTAGGCAGCTGGGGGCTGGATTCCCCAGCATGAAAAGGCCCAAGTGTTCTGGGCCCCCTATGCTGTGAAATTGCAGCCCGCAGCCACCCCAGAAAATGGCAAATTAATTGAAGCGCTATTTTCTGGCGCTGTACCCAGACACTTCCAGTTGCCCTGGTGCCAGTGGCAAACTGGGCAATAAAAGGATTAATGCCAGCTTTTTCATTAGCTGCTGGCACTAAGCCCGAGATTCATAATGCCGGGCCAATGTTAGAGCCGGCCATTAGGAATCTCTAGGAAATAATCAAAAAATACACCACACGGAGAAAAATATTTTTATTACAAAAAAACACAAAAAAAACTCAATCTTTATTAACATCCGACGTAGTCCAAAACGAAGGTTCCACTACGCTAAATCACCTCGGCTACATCCACATCGTGTCATAGTAATTGTGCACTGCATGGCAATAAGCTGCCATATAGTGCACTATCACTATGATCCCAGAGTCTACAACAAGAGGACACTTGATCCCTTGTTGTAGTCTCTGGTGTTAAAAAGGTTAGCTTGTCTTGCAAAACGCTCTCAAACCAAGTAATTTGTAATCCAAGGTTCCATTGTAAATACATTTCTCTATGGCACATTTTAGACATATTAGTTTTGGGAGTAATTAATGAAAAAATATTAAACAAGCACTTTTGCAGCATAAGCATGCTGCAAAACCGAGAACAGCAGTAGGTGAGTATATTAATGCACTTATACTACATTACATGGTGTAACTAGAATCCAATGAACCCCAGTGCAAAATTAGGACCAGCCCCCGCTCCCGCATGTTGGTCACATATATAGGCCATTGTAGCGGTCTAAATCCTATAAAGACATATAAATTGCCCCGCTATGTAGTAATGTCCCCTATCCTTATACATATTTCCTCTATACTGGGGTATATGTCTATCATCCTGGTATATATGTATCCCATCCTAGAATATATGTTCCATATCCTAGTATATTTGTCCCCATCATGGTATATATGTCCCCCATCCTGATATATATGCCCACCACTCTGAGCCCATCCTGGAATGTATGTCCTCATCCTGGTCACTCATCATGGGCACATCCTGGTACACATTGTACCCATCCTGGTATATGTATCCCCGATACTGGTATATATGTCCCCCATCCTAGTATATATGATCCCCATCCTGGTATAATGGTAATATTCCAAAACTGCTTGCTGTCACCTACTTGTACTCAAGCCATTGTAACAGTGCATGTTAAATATACCTGTGATTGCTGCATTGAGCTCCATAGCATGAGCTTGAATCACATAGTCTAATGGTAATATTCCATCTCTGCACTTATTGTAAAGTTTCCTGTGTTATCTGTATGCATGACATTCCTTACTCACCAGTATATTACAATGTGGCAAATTGTAATAGTTTTTTGTTGAAGGTGTTATAGTGTGGAGGAAGTCTTGTCTAATGTCTGTGCCCTTTCATCCTCTTGTACCCCTGCTGTTTCTTGCAGTTGTTAATTACCTGAAACCATGTGACTTTCCACAATCGCCCTCACCTGATTCAGTAGTGTGCCCTATAAATTTAGTTAATTTCTAAGGGGTACACGTGTGGGGGGCTTACACGTGTGGCATCTCATGCAAAGTGGCATTGAATGCTAAGTGGATGCAGTTATTTCATGGCAGTTAGTCAGGGCAAGAGTCAGGTAAGCCACTCTACTTAAAAGGGAGAGGAAAAAAAAATATTTTTTTTTTTTTTTTTTTTTTTAAACAACAAAAGTTTTTTCTCTTTTCATTTCCCTATCACCATGTCCTTTACTTCAATGTCTATTGTTCTATGTGCCTTTGCACTTTACCTTCACCGCCCCATCCTCCCTCCATCCCCCCACATCCACATAAACCCCTCTCTCCTTCCTTCAACTTTCTTGAACTCCCATACTCTGTTCACCATAGTGAATAATCTCGGACAACCATGCTCCAGGGTATTGCACCAAAAACAAAGTCACCATCACAAAAACTGTTTGCCTTTCCTCTTTTTACTGCTGCTTCTGTCAGGTGATATCTCTCCTAATCCTGGTCCACCCTCAACCAACTTCTACCCCTCTCCCACCACACACAGAAACCCCACCAACCTTATAAACATTACTTGCACACCTTCATCGCCCTCGTTTAATTGTGCTCTCTGGAATCCACGGTCTGCATGTAACAAACTTCCACTCATTCATAACTATTTTCTCACTAACTCCCTTAATCTGCTGGCCCTCACTGAAACCTGGATCCAGGATTCAGACACAGTGTCCCGGACGCTATTTCTTATGGCGGCTTGCATTTCTCTCATTCCCCAAGACCTGGCAACAGACATGGTGGTGGAGTAGGTTTACTTCTGTCCCCACAATGTACTTTTCAGGTCATCCCCCCAGCTCCATCACTCTCATTCCCCTCTTTTGAGGTCCACACAATTAGGCTCTTCCATCCCCTCCCCCTTAGAGTAGCGGTGGTATACCGCCCCCCAGGGTCACCCACCCAATTCCTCGACCATTTCTCCGCATGGCTGCTGCATTTCATGTCCTCAGAATTACCAACCATTATTCTGGGTGACTTCAACATCCCCACAAACAGCCCCATCTCCTCATCTGCATTTCAGCTCCTATCTCTAACTTCATCTCTTGGCCTCTCACAGCTCTCAACCTCGATGACACACAAGGATGGTAACACCCTTGACCTGATCTTTGTCCGGCTCTGCTCAACCTCCTCCTTAGATAATTCAGAACTTTCCCTCTCTGACCACAACATTCTCTCCTTCACACTCACTAACCCTCGCCCACCCAGCACATTCCTACATATCACACATTCAGAAATCTACAGGCCATAAACCCTCACACATTCTCAGACTCTCTACACTCATCACTGTCCCCAATCTCCTCAATTTCCTGTCCCAATCTGGCAGTCAATTACTTAAATGACTCTCTAAGAAGGACCCTGGACCAAGTAGCGCCCCTCACCCTCAAAACCTCCAAACACAGAGCAAAACAGCCCTGGCTCACATCACAAACTCGATTCCTCCAGCGATGCTCTAGGAGTGCTGAATGTCTATGGAGGAAAAGTCGCACTCCAGAAAACTTCATTCACTACAAATTTATGCTGAGAACTTACAATTCTGCCCTTCACCTTGCCAAACAGGCCTACTTTACCACTTTGATCTCCTCACTATCCAACAACCCAAAAAAACTCTTTAACACCTTTCACTCTCTCCTCAGTCCTAAAGTGCAGGCCCCATCACTGACCTCTGTGCTAATGACCTGGCTTCCCACTTCACAGAGAAAATAGAAAACATCAGCATTGTATTGTATTTTCTAATTGTTTCTCATGATTGTTTAAATGTGAGAAATGTGAGCTTTGTATTGTGAATGTGAAGCGCTGCGGAATATGTTGGCGCTATATAAATAAAAAAAAAATTATTAATTATTATTATTATCCTGGTATATAGATCCCCATAATGATATATATGTCCCCCATCCTGAAATATATGTTCCCCTCCATGGGCTTATCCTGGTATATATGTTCCCCATCCTGGTATTTATGTCCTCATCCTGAGCCACATTGATGGTATTCATCCTGGTATATATGTCTCCAATCCTGGTATATATGGTCCCCATTCTGGTATATATGGTCCCCATTCTGGTATATATGGTCCCCATCCTGGTCTATGTGGTCATCATCCGGGTATATATGGTATATATGGCCCCCATCCTGGTATATATGTTAAATGTTCCTCATCCTGGTACAGTATGTAGGTCTTCATCCTGGACCGATCCTGGCATGTATGTCCTCATCTGGGGCCCTATCCTGGTATATGTGGTTAACATTCTGGTATATATGGTATATATGGTCCCCATTCTGGTATATATGGTCCTCATCTTGGCATATATGGTGCCCATCCTTGTATATTATTATTATTATTATTTATTTATATAGCGCCATTAGGTTCCATGGCGCTTTACATGAGGATGAGGGAGACAAGAACAAGTACACTAAATCTAGGCGATCAGGACGTACAGGTACAGGAGGGGCAGGGACCCTGTCCACAAGGGCTCACAGTCTGTGAAGGGTGGGTTAGGATACAGTAGGATGGGGATATATGTGTTCCCCATCCTGATGTATATGTCTTCATCCTGGTATATATGTCCCTATTCTAGTATACATGGTCCCTATCCTGGTATACATGGTATTACTCCTGGTATATATATTCCTCATTCCAGTATACATAGTCCTCCTCCTGATATACATGGTATATATGCCCCCATCCTGATGTATATGTTCCATTTCCTGGTATATATGTCTCCCATCCTGGTGTATATGGTCCTCATCCTGGTATACATGGTCCTCCTCCTGGTATACATGGTGTATGTGTGCCCCATGCTGGTGTATAAGTCCCAAATCCTGGTATATATATCCTCCATCCTGGTATATATGCTCCCCATTCTGGTACACCTGGCCCCCATCCTAGTATACTTGTCCCAGTTCTATCTCTAAAGCACAATTTAAAAAAATAATGCATACATTCTACTTATCTTTTCTGCTGTCTCATGTCGCCCGGTGTCCTCTGTAGCCAGCGTATAGTGGATGGCCGCTAACCTCGAAGTGCGCGCCATGGAGCATGATGTCACAGTCATGCGCCACCACCAGTCAGAAGCACAGCTATGTCAGCTGCCAATACTGCTTGGCGTTCAGCGTGTATCGCAGTGCAGAGACCCAACAGGTCTCTGCGCTGTGATGCATTTCAGCTGGTTCTGCACCCTCGGATACACATCCAGCTAAAATAGGTGCTGCAGTTGACAGGTGCTGTCACAACACTTACGACTGCCATCGTTACGCCCCTGCGTGCACATGCACGTCCTGTACATTTAATTAATAAAAAAGTTAATGGGAGGGCTTCTTTAAGATCATTTTCTAAAAAAAGGTAAAATTGCATTGTTACTATGTATACTTCATTGCTACAACAGCAACATCTACTGCTTATAAGTAGGAAGGACATGAGAAATCATAATTTCAGTAATAATTTCCTTGTGTGGTACAAGTGACAACATAGTTTCTTCCAAGAGCAAAACGTACATCAGTCGGGGTCTCACAAGGTAATATACACCACTACCTGCATTTTCTCTATTGATCTATTGTATTTTTCAGTGGTCCTGGTAGGATTTGTCCTGTTGCTATGGCATGATGCACTTCTATTGAAGACTTTTACCCCTGTTAACTTACAGATGGTCTGTTGATATTTGCTCCATTTTATACCCACTCCTCTTGCTTATGCCTCTAGTACAGATTATATATTACTGTGGTGTGGTAAATTATATATTAATTTTTTCAACGAGATTTTTTTTTACTTCAATTTTATTTATATTTATCAATAAAATTTAGTGTTTTACTCCTTTTGTGGTAATATTTGTAGGTTTGTATTGCACACGGTATATGGTTACTTCATTCTAACATGAAGTTCTTGTCTTGGCCTCTTGGCTAGCCACTACTCTTTGTAGGTTATATATGTTGCACAGGTAGTCCAGCTCCTCTAGGTTAGCATATCCATACATGCTGTCTCGAGGTTTGCTGTCTCTTCCAGGACAGTCTCAAAAGCACTGAGCAGATATCATGACACAGGCCACAGGGCAACAGAAGGGCATCAACGTACCAGCAGTATAGGTATATACTCATTTGTGCAATTAGTAAGAGGAGCAGAACTGGCAGAGGTCTCCAAAATGGTATACATGTGTCTGACCAAACAATCAGAAACAGACTCTATTAGGATGGCATGAGGACTAAGGATGGGCGAATCTACTCGCTATGACTCGTTACTCTGCGAGTAGTAAGGGACTCGCAGGACTCGGTACTCTGCGAGTTTCCCAGCGTTTACACGCACAGTAAAGAGTCCAATGCAAATCAATGGCAATCCTAGTTTTGTCAGAGACTCTGACAAAACTAGGATTGCCATTGTCTTGCATTGGACTCGCTACTGTGCCAGTGATAGCAGGGAAACTCGCAGAGTAAGAGCTGTCTGCTCTGTGCAGCTCCAGGGTCCTAGAGCCCGCCAGCTGCCTGATGTAGCAGAGCTGAGATTGTTCTCAGTCTGCTCATTCCCTGTGCATAGACATCTATATCTATGCACAGGGGATGTAGCAGAGAGGACATCGCGTTTTGGACTACGTCGGACGGAAGAGGATTTTTTTAATTAAAGATGGAGTCCCTAATGGGTTTTTTTTTATTTCTAATAAAACATTTTCTCTGTGTGGTGTTTTTTTAACCCTTTATTGGAGATTCTTAGTGGCCGGGTCAAACGCGTGGGGCTCCGCGCAATTTCTATGTCTAGCCAGGTACAGCTAAGCAGCTGGGGGCTGGAATCCGCAGCGCAGGGAGGCCCAAGCTTTCTGGGCAACCCCTGCTGCAAATTGCAGCCCGCAGCCGCCCAGAAGATGGCGCGTTCATTGAAGCGCCATCCTCTGGCGCTGAACCCCGCTCTTTCAGCGGCCCTGGTGGCGGTGGCACGCTGGGTAATAAAGGGGTTAATACCAGCTTTGTTATACAAGCTGGTATTAAGCCCGAGATTCTTAATGTCAGGCCAGGTTTGACCTGGCCACTAAGAATCTCCAATTAAGGGTTAAAAAAAACACAACACAGAGAAAAATTTTTTATTAGAAATAAAAAAAAAAAGTCATTAGGGACTCCATCTTTAATTAAAAAAGTCCTCTTCTGTCCGACGTAGTCCAAAACGCGATGTCCTCTCTGCTACATCTTCTGTGCATAGATATAGATGTCTATGCACAGGGAATGAGCAGACTGAGAACAATCTCAGCTCTGCTACAACAGGCAGCAGGCGGGCTCTAGGACCCTGGAGCTGCGGCAGCCTGCACACAGAGCAGACAGCCAGACTCTTATCTGTGCAAGTTTCCCTGCGATTACGTGCACAGTAACGAGTCCAATGCAAGTCAATGGCAATCCTAGTTTTGTCAGAGTCTCTGACAAAACTAGGATTGCCATTGATTTGCATTGGACTCGTTACTGTGCGAGTAAACGCTGGGAAACTCGCAGAGTAACGAGTCCTAGCAGATAGAGCCTGAAGCTTCCGAGACACATCTGCGATTTGTAAATCGTACATTACTCGCTATTACTCGCTTCCCCATTCATTAACATTGGACTCGCTAGACTCGCAACGAGTAGCAAGTCCTGGGCTCGGACTCGCTAGAGTCAAGCGATTCCGAGTAATTTAGGACTCGCCCATCACTACCCTCATGGCTTATTATGCTTCTTGCATTACATGCCGGGCTCACCTGCCTAGCGGAAAGACTACTTTGCACTGCCCCAATACCATACAGGAGCCTCCCACTGACACTGCACCTTCCAGTGCCTCTAACCCACCTGACTGGGCTGTGTTTCTTACACAATCCTTGTCACAATCCATGGACAAGCTCTCTACTACCCTGATCCAGGCTCTGCAGAGCCGTCCTACGCCCTGCACCTCAGGCTAATCTGAGCCGCAGGAGGACACTACTGCACAAGGGAGCACACCACATAGAGACAGGCTACGAGATGCACTACCACTGGCTGAGGCAATGTGGAAAAGACACCATAGGAACACTTCTCCTCCATCCTCATGGAGCTCCCACACCTCTTCCACTAGGACATTAGAGCCAGACTCACCCTCATCTGATAGGTTCCATGATCCTGACTCAGATCTTGAACCAGAGGCTTCCTTTGACTTAGACACCCCCGACACACTGGCCATGGCCAAGGATCTGATCATGGCTGTCAACCAACCGCTCAATGTTGACAACCCTCCATGTGAGGCCCCAGACCATGCTGTTTTTTGCAGATCATCCTGAGTTCCAGGAGATTTTAAAGAAACATAGGTCCCATAAGAAGTTCGGGAACTGCAAGGTGATTGAAGCCAGCTACCCCTTCTCTCCTGCGCTAGACCAGGATTGGATAGACTCCCCAAAGGTCGATCCCCTGGTTTTCTGTTTAGCCGCACGAACCTTGCTCTCTCTACTGGATGGCTCCTCCATTGAGGAACCAACTGACCGTCAAGTTGAACAACTGGCTCACTCAGTTTTCAAGGCGACTGGTTTGTCCCTATCACCTTCCTTCGCCTCTGTATGGGTAGCTAAAGCAATTATGACCTGGGCAGATACTCTACATTCCTCTCTACGAAACAGCGTTTTTTCTTCCGAGTTCACGGACCTAGGGTCCCAGATCTCGGTAGCCGGGAATATCTTGTTTACGCATCCCTAGATGTAGCTAACTGCATGGCCGTTGCAGGATTAAATGCCATTACGATCGTCAGAGCGCTCTGGCTCCGAGAGTGGAGAGCAGATTCTGCGTCTAAGAAATCTCTAACTAGTCTTCCTTATCTTAGATGCTGTCTTTTCGGAGAATGGCTGAATAAACTGATCTCCGACACTACTGGAGGAAAAAGTACTTCAGTTTCCCAACATAACCTGACACGCACTTTTGCACGATGCCAACAGACGTGTTTCCGTTCCTCTCGGAATTCGTTTGGCTTAACACCCTTTTGCCCATCACAGATTACTATCCGTCCCCACACAGGGAGAGGGGACCCCAGTCCACACAAAAATCAAATACGGCCTGGCAGTCTCAATCACGGCAATCCAAACCTAAGGGATCCAGATCCCATAAGGTCTTGTCGTCCTGACTCGCCCTCACTCATGGAAGACACCACCCAGGTAGGTGGCCGACTTTCCTGTTTTCGTCACGTCTGGCTAGCCGTTACAGAGGACAGATGGGTCAGAGAACTGGTGTTTTCTGGCTACAACATAGTGTTTGTGACTCGACCACCAACTGTTTATTCCCCTCCATTCCTCCACGGTCCCTGTCAAAAGCTCACGCCTTTATCCAGGCCGTCGGCTCCCTCTTACAGGCAGGAGTCATCATCCCTTTTCTGGAAGACGAGAGTTTCAAAGGGTTCTACTCAAACCTCTTTGTTCCCAAAAAGGACGGTTCTGTCCATCCCATCTTGGACTTAAAGCACTTAAACAAGTTTGTTCGTCTTTGTCATTTCCACATGGAGTCCCTCCGCTTCATCATTTCATCCATGGAGGGAGACTTCTTAGCCTCGATAGATATTCGAGATGTGTATCTGCACATCCCAATCTTCCAGTCGTATCAATAATACCTGCGCTTTGCAATCCAAGAGGACCTTTTTCAGTTTTTCGCCCTACCCTTCGGACTCGCCACGCCTCCAGGGTCTTCACCAAAGTCATGGCGGTCATCATGACGATCCTTCACTCACGAGGCATAGTCGTTCAACCCTATCTGGACGACCTCCTCATGAAAGCCCCTTCCTTCATGGACTGCAAAGAGAGTGTTCACATCACAGTAGACATTCTTGTTCGCCTGGGGTGGTTGGTCAGTCTATCCAAATCCTCTCCAGTTACAGATCAGATGATCACCTTCCTGGGGATGGTTTTCAATACCTCCCGCGGGTTGGTACTTCTCCCTCAGGACAAGTCTCATGCTCTACGTTAGGGTGTCCGAGCTCTTCTCCGCCCTTTGTCTCACTCTCTCCGTTTTGGAATGAGATGGCGGGGTGATTGTGGTGATAGAGGCAGTCCCCTTCGCCCAGCTACACCTCAGGCCTCTACAGATGGCCCTTTTAACAGCCTGGGACAGGAGCCCATTCACCCTGGACAGGACATTTCAGTTACCCTCCACAATCAAACACTCCCTTCGCTGGTGGCTACAACCAGCTTCCCTCTCCTAGGGGAGGTCCTTCCTCCCTACTCACTGGGAAGTGCTCGCCACCGACGCCATCCTGATTGGTTGGGGAGCAGTTTACCGCCACCATACAGCACAAGGCAGATGGTCTCCACAGGAATCCATTCTGCCTATCAACCTCCTGGAGATTCGGCTATTTTTGGCTCTACAATCCTTCCACCATCTTCTGGCAGGTCGCCACATTTGTGTCCAGTCAGAAAATGCCACTGCATATGTCAATCACCAGGGAGGTACCCGCAGCCATCAGGCGATGCTCGAGGTATAACCCATTCTCCATTGGGCTGAATCAATCCAGTCAGTGCTCTCAGCAGTGCACATTCCGGGCATCGACAACTGGGCGGTGGATTCCTTCACCCGTCAGGCTATTGCATTGGGGGAGTGAGCCCTACAAATGGAGGTGTTCCAGCAGATATGTCATCGCTGGGGAACTCCAGATGTGGATCTCATGGCTAAACGCCATGGTGCCCAAGTTCATGGCTTGGTCCCACGACCCGTAGTCGGTGGGAGTGGACGCACTGTTCCAGGCCTGGACTCAGTTTCACCTTCCTTACATTTTTCCCCCCCTGCCTCTAATACCCAGGGTGGTGAGAAAAATCAAGTCGGAGGGTGTTCCAGTCATCCTTGTGGCACCAGATTGGCACAGGCGCGCCTGGTATGCCAACCTAGTTCGGCTTGTCACCTACACGCCCTGGCGTCTTTCAGACTGTCCGGACCTACTGACTCAGGACCCAATATGCCACCAGCACTCGACGACCCTGAATTTGACTGAGTGGCTGTTGAGACCTGGGTTTTAACCCAGGCCGGTTTCTCCTCTAAAGTGATCAAAACGATGGTCAGAGAGAGGAAGCCTGCCTCGACTCGCATTTACTACAGCACCTGGAAGATTTTTTTCGCTTGATGCAAGTCTCAGAACCACTCGCCCCTTCTGTTTTCTCTCCCCATTATTCTAGGCTTCCTTCAGTCGGGGCTAGACGCTGGTCTTTCTCCCGGCTCCCTCAAGGGTCAAATTTCTGCACTGTTGGTGCTTTTCCAGCACTGCCTTGTGGTTAAACCTCAAGTAAGGACCTTTATTCAGGGTGTCTCCCATCTTGTTCCCCCTTTACAGAAGACCGTTAGAGGCGTGGGACCTCAATCTGGTCTTGGAGGTTCTTCAGAAACCCCACTTTGAGCCCCTCAGAGAGGTCTCCCTCCGCCTTCTGTCTCAGAAGGTTCTTTTTCTCATAGCGATCACCTCTATCCGTCGTGTTTCTAAGCTGGAAGCGCTTTCCTGCAAAGCGTCCTTCCTGATTTTTCATCAGGATAAGGTTGTGCTCCGGCCAGTGCCATCGTTCCTTGAAAAAAGGGTTTCTTCTTTCCACCTGAATGAGATTTCTCTCCCCTCATTTTGCCAAGCGCCGGTGCATCGATTGAGAAGGCTCTGCACACACTGGTTCTGGTTAGAGCCCTTCAGTACTATGTTTCTAGAACGGCGCCCTTCCGGAGGTCTGATTCTCTATTTATCCTTCCGGAAGGCCACAGAAAGGGCATGGCAGCATCCAAGGCTACACTGGCCAGATGGATCAGGTCAAGTATTCAGGAAGCATATCAATTGCAAAGCATGCCTGCACCCGACTCATGCAGTAGGGTCATCCTGGGCCAATCAACACCAGGCATCTGCCGAGCAAGTGTGTAAAGCTGCCACATGGTCCAGTCTTCACACATTTGTGAAGCACTACAATGTCGATACTCAGTCATCAGCAGATGCGAGTGTGGGTAGGAGTATCTTGCGGGCAGCGGTAGACCACCTATAGGTGCATGTCTTGCAGCGACTATTGATGTTATTCTGTACCCACTCAGGGACTGCTTTAGGACGCCCCATGGTCCTGTGTCCCCCAATGAGGCGATTCAGAAAAGGGGATTTTTGTGAGTACTCACAATAAAATCCTTTTCTCTGAGCCTCTAATTGGGGGTACAACACCCTCCCTATTGTCCGTTCTGGGCTGTTTGATGTTCCTTTTGTTCCTTTGACTTCTCTTATGTTTGCCTTCTTACAGGCCTATGTTTAATCTCTCCTACTGCGTTGGTCATTG